>VOPJ01016482.1:0-75238 GCA_014673585.1 Semibalanus balanoides
GTCCTCGGGTCACGTGGAACGACGGAGGGTGTCATTGGGTCGTCCTCTCTGGTCTATAAATCGGCGGGCACTCCTTTGAACACTGCACGGGGTCTCTGGAACGCTCTCAGAAACCCTGGATTATTGGATGACGGTCCAGGAACTCCTCGGAACGCTGCCTCTTTACAGTATTTAAACCAACGAACCGGTGTCAGAGCGCAATGCTCGCCGGAGGGGGCCTAGGACATCAGCTGACCATCAGAGCTGCCTGACTGGGCTCTGGGCCGCCCTAGGCCCCCTGAACCGGCGGATGAGTGTCCTTGGCTGTCCCCATACTCTCTGGGCTTCCGGAGGGACCCCCTGGGTTGTTCCTGAACGTTCTCCCCCGGGCCGTCCACGNCAAAACTGGCCCGGGGGCGGTCCGGGCCCGCTCGCGTCGGCAGGACCGGACCGGGCGGTGCTGCCTCCGGCGGCGCTGCCCCCAACCACCGGCCGGCCGCCCTCCGCCACCGGCGCATCACCATCGCCATCGCCATCGCTACCACCACCGCCACAGCCTGCAGTGCGCCGCATGAATAAAAATGTAATTCATCACCACAATGTGATTTCGGCAGTCATTCACAAGAAAATGAATCAGATACACATGGCGGCGGCGGCCGCTTCACACGTGCGCGGCACGTATCTGCATAGAGAGCGACGGCGGCGCCGGCCGGCTCCCCTGCCCACTGCTCTCGGCCGCCGCGCCGCGGGCTCATTTCGGCGCGGCAGTGGCGGGGAGTGGCGCGCTCGACTGTGAAGGCGGCGCGCGTGGTCGTCAGTCGGCGGCCGGCACACGACAGGTAGAGAGGGGTGCATAATAATCGGCCCCGGGTCCGGCCGCGCGCCCGGCCACCGAATCGATACCGGCGTCATTCGCTTTATTAGGCTCGCCGTTAGTAGGAGCCGGGCAAAAGCGATAAGGGACAAAATATGGCCGTAAATCAGTGGAAATTGGCCTTAGGGTAGGTATAAATACTTCGGCGCCGCATCCCATCAGCGTCGGCTTGGTTAATCTTCCACCTCACCAGGTTATTCGGGCTAAACGCGGCCGGCAGCCGTGGCGGCACCACCGGGCCGTGTTACCGAGCCGACAACGTGTGTATAATGCCTCATCTGCATCGTATGCAAACCCATTTGATCGCTGACCCGCGCCGGCTGAAATGTGACGGTGAAAGGGCCCGACAAAGGTGTTCAGGAGATAGTGGAAAGGTTACAGCGTGCGGAAAATGCAGCGTCGCTTATAATAATCGCTTGTTTTGTACTGTATATCGTGAAGCCTGTTAACAATGCCCCTACACAAAACGTCTGAAATTGCAACACAACTAATACATTTCCTGATGAAAAAGAAAGTATAAGCAACTTTTACTAAGCAAAGTTTGTTTTAAATCAGCTATTAACAATCAGCTATCAACTGCATAAGAAGCGCGTCCGTTTAGTTTCAGAATTATGTGAGACTTTTCGACTTGCCCGCCCCCTCCCGCCCGCACCCGCGCGCTGGCCCCTTCCAAACTACCGCGTTATGGATCCGCCCCTGCTGGTAAAGCAATTCCTGTGACCGGCTAAGTTGAATACAAATGAAGACAGACTTACTTTGCTGGCTCACGATGTGAACACTTTTTGTTGAGTGATTTTGGTGGTATGGGTATTTTTGTCAGTCCCACCCAAACAGCAGTTAGGGAGAGAGGGGCGAAATGATACACGGGCAGGTTGATACAGCGCAATATTTCGAAACGACACTAGCAAGAGTCAGGGAATAGTCTAGTTTGGAGCGTTGCAAAATGGAATCTTCCTTTTCTGACCAGACAACGCCGGCGCGTATGCGGTGGCAATTTGGTAGCCACAGGGTACGTCCATTGATTTTAAGCGAAATGTTAAAACTATTTTGGGTATGATAAAGTGTCTTTTTCCTCTTCATGTCGCTGATGTGCGTTGTTTTTCACTGAATCGACGACCTTCTTCGCTCATTTTCCTACAATATGGGTCAAAGTTTGAGAACAAAGCCATGCGCAACTTTTGACGAAAATCTTAGTTTTTTTCAAACCACGATGTACGTTTAAAAACAGCCGGGTACGTTTGTGAACAGGCAGTATCAACCTGCCCCTAGGAATTACTGCATTATCTCGATGGTCACATGTCTGCCGTAGGCAATAGTTCAAAGACACCTTAATTCCGTGTCAGAATGTGCTATAATTGGGCCTGCTTGCGCTGTCACTGATGCCTGAGAAGCGACAAAGGAGGATATATGTGCGCGAGTTTTGTATATAAAAAGTGTGAAACTCAATTTTTCGGCTAACTGCAGATCCGTGTTTTTGTAGCTTCGTTTGATGAGACGTCCTTCCTGAGTTGTCAAGGGCAGATAAGTTTTTACTTATTTTCTTTCGCTTGTTTGATGCTGAGAATTTGAAGTGCTTTGTGTATCTAAAATATGCCAATGGTGGACGATGTCAACCGTCTGCCTGGTAATGAATAAAAACATGTTAAGTTCGAACCTGCTTGACATTGCTAGCGAAAAAAGTGAGATTTAGAACCACACACATGGCTGGATTGGCAAGAGTGGCTTACCTTACTAGTATGACGTGGTATGAGCAAAACACACTAGATTATTTCAATTTAAACAGTATTTTTGGTTCAATGGTAACGTTCGCCCCGCTCACCGTTTCAACTTACGCGCTAGTGGGGTAATTTTGAAAATTTGACATGGTTCCGAACTTTGGCACCATAATCTAATTTATTATAATTGGACTCAGAATAACCCATGAGGGTGGAAAGAGAATTAAACGAGCTTTTTTGTCGGTACAAACACCCCATGCAGTCTAAATAGCTTTACAAATACAATAGGCCGAGTCTAAAAAGTTGCTAAGCCTAACCCATCTCTCCCCCTACTAATACAGTGCAAATCAAGAAATGCAAATCCTGTCTGCCTTGTCCTGCTCTTCTCTCCGTGTCATCCAAACATTCGCTTCTGCCAGGCTCGTTGTGACCACAAACCTCCGCGGTGATCTCCGGCCAGTATCCGACTCCTAGCAGGCCCGGCTAGGCCCGCCTCAGGTGTAAACTGGCCGCTCATTGGCTGGCCGGCTCAGCAGGTGGAACACCGCCGTACACCGTAATCAAATAAACGGAGCCCGCCGATTGGCTGGCTGCGACAAACACACCTGGCGCCCCTCCCCTCCCCAGCTCAATGGCGTCCTCAGGTAAACTCCACCGCCGGAGCCGGGGCGGAGGGGGAGCAGGGGGGGGAGCGCTGCCTCTCACCCATGCCGCCGACACTATTTGTCAACTGTGAGAACAACGGAGCGAGCCGCCGAGAAAAACCGCCTGTGGCACTATCAGTCATACCAGAATTGATGAAGACAGAACTGACGCAAAAACGCGCCCGACTCACGGACCGGGCGTCAGGAGCTGCTGTATCTCCCCAGCTAACGGTTGCTGATTAGCCGCGATCGTCTGCCGGTGTGATCAGGGAGCCTGTCCCGCTCCCTCGCATCTGTCCTGCCCAGATCCCCTGCGGAGCGCGGTGTGCTCCAGCGCCATACCTCCCCGCGCCGCGCCGCGCCGCGCCACGCTGCGTCCCCGCCCTGTCCCTCATTATTCGGCCATCGTCAGCCGCCGGCGTACCTTGGTCGCCGGAAGCCGGTGGGGGGGTGACGTCATCAGGGTCTGGGGGCGTCATCAGGGCGTTGGCGGCAGGTCGGCCGGCGGCGCCTGGCCACGCGACGGGCGCCCGCCAGGCGGTCGACAGGCGCACAATGCTAGGTATGAACGATGGCAATCGGCACGCGTCGGGCGATCAGCGCCGTCGCTCTCGTCGTGTGGCGTCCGGCGCTCCATCGCGCATCGCCGCTCGTCCCCGCCGGACACGTGCTGCCACCATTACCGGCCGGCCAGCCAGCCAGATACGGCACGGCAGCGGCCAACCTGGCGCAGTGGGGCGGCCGCGCGCCGCACCCGCCGCCATCTCCTTTGTCCGAAACAAAACGGCGGCGCGTCATCGGCCGGAGCGGTGGGCGGCCGGCGATGTGCTAACGACGGGCGGAGGCGGCTGGCGAACGGCGCGCGGCGTCATCGGCCACCGGACGCCTGCCGTTTATAGCCGGGAGCCACCGCGATAAAAGTCGCCTCCTGTACTCCTTGCTTTCACTCGGTAACTTACGATGCCACCCGCCTGAATTCGATTACTTTTCCATTTGGCCAGTTCTTTACAGCCGGGCCGCTTTCAATTGGAGCCGCCGTCTCGAGTGCAGTGTCGCGATTTTACGGCGGCATGCAACAATCGTCGCCCGGCTGACGACTGGCTGCGACGTTACATGCGACGATACATGGCCGACACGACATCTCGCCGACAACGACACCGCCGGCGACAAACTTGGCCCAGTGTCGCGCCGCAGCGCCGACACAAAACTCTTCACCGCGATGGCGGCCGTCTTCTTTTGTATTTTCAGTTTTATCTTCAATTTGGCCGGCAATAAAAAACAAACGACTGTCAATCGAGAATGGCTGCCTAAACCTCAGGAATCTAGCCGTTATTGGTCGAGGCTCGCGGCCACGAGAGAGGCGATAAAGAATCGCGTGTCAGCGGGATACAGGCTAGAGAAGCGGCGCTGAACGATACAACAGAGAAGCGGTAGAACGAGGCGGCAGAGAAGCAGCTGAACGAGGCGGTAGAGAAGCAGAGAGGCAGCGTAGGGGTTACGACGGGGATTATAATTCGGTCTAGAAAGACACAACGGAAAAATGTAAAGAAGATACAACCGGAGTGTTAACAGTCAACAAGAATGCAACCCAAAGAAACGAAAGTCGACATTGTGGGGATTGGATCTGTACCCTGGCCTTACAACATCAGTCTAACAGAAATAAAACGAAAATAAAAGTCAGCCGGAGTTACATACTACACGGAGAACATCGATTGATGACTGAGAGGAAATAACGTGTAACTTTACTCAGACAAATTTGCTTGTAAAGATAGACAGGGAAATGTCACCGAGCTTCAATGAGGAATAATCAGTACTGCAGGTAACCACAATCAACCGTGCACTATTCATTCACCAACCAAAAAGGTGGGCAAACAGAGCGGAACTCCTCTCCCAATATCTGGATAAGCAGTCAAAATATAGGCGAACAGTCTCAGCCTTGGCCCGGCTAGCCCGGTGTGGCGGCAGACAAAACGACCTCACCCGAGCAACAAGGCGGCGGTGGCGGCGGTGGCGGTGGCGGTGGCGGCGGGGGTGGCGGCGGCGGTCGAGACCGTATCTGGCGGTCAGCCGCCGGCCCGGCCGACAGCCAGCAGTTGACTGGCTGAAATGTGTCGTGAAAAGATGAGATCAAAATGCTTTATAGCCTCTAAAAGACGCATCACTCTTTTGTCTTACTCTGAACGGAACGATGCGTCTCCATACAGATCTGCTCATTTCCGCGGGACAGGAATAAATCTCGGCGTGTGTGCGGCCGTGCGGCGTCGCTGCCGGAGTCACCGCCACGAGTGGCAGGCGCACTCACGGACCAGTTCACCCGCCCGCCGTCAAACGGCTGCCGGGGCTAGTCAGATCGGCTGAGCGGTGCTGGCCCGGGCCTCACAGGGCAGCAGTCATCTTTCCGGCCGGCCGACGGATACTGACGACTGACGACTGACGACTGACGACTGACGACTGACCGCGGACGGGGTCGCCGGCCGGTGCGCCACAGACGCCGCCACGCGCCACTCCACGTCTGTACTTGCCGTGTGTAAACATCGCGTCAGACCGACTCACCGCCGAGCCGCTCAACTCTGACGCAGCGCGCTGGAATCGGCTCGTGCTCTCTGTTTCCGCCAGTCGAGTGTTTTTCTTTCGAGCTGGCTAACCTCGTGCCTTTCATGGCCTTTTGAGAAAAGCTGCCTTCAGTCCGCCCGCCGCCCACCGCCCACGCCCACCGCCCACCGCCCACCGCCCACCGCTTCCCACCGCTTTCCACCGCCAGCCAACCGCGCTGCCACCAACCCACAAGGAACCCCACACCGTGCACTGCGACAGGAGGTCCCTCTTCTAACGAAGAAATAACGGGGCGGCGGCGGCGGCGGCATCGCTGACGAATGTAGCCGACACAGTGGTTCGCCGATGAAATAGTATGCACTCTTGGCGTCCGCGGCGCCGCTCCGCCCGGCCATCCCACATAAGAGATGTCCAATCGCATGGCGCTTTACGACGGCGACAGTCGATAAAAATTGCTTCCAGCATCTCAAAACGGCCGATTCTCGGCAATAATCGTGATGCATACATGTCGCGCGAACGGCGCCGCACATTTCACGGCGGCGGTGACGCCGACCGGGCGTACGTGGCCGGGGAGAGGGACGTCGCTCGGCGCCGCGTCGCAGAGTTGCTCGCCCGCTGCCACCAACATAAAACGGACACGGCATATATGAATGCATAAATCTAATCCGACTAATGTATGACGATTTGGCAAATGAAATGCGGCGGCAGCGTCGGCGTCGGTAGCGTGATGTCAGCAGCGGCGTGACGGCATGCCGGCAGGCCAGAGAGGTCTGCTCCAATCAGGAGCTGACGGGGAGGCCCGGCCCCGGCCCCGGCCCCGGCCCAGTTCGGTGGCACACGGCTGGTTGAACGACTGATGACCACTTGCTACAAATGTTGCAGGAAATATTGAAATTCATACTATGAAATCAGTATTCACGAAATATTTATGTTGATTAAAGTTTCAACGAACGCATGTTCGAGATATTACTTCAGCGAAAAGAACACACTTTGAATATTGCTGTTGCCTGTTATGATATGAAATCGCCATGTTGTCGAGCAAATCTTTGTCAATTTGTTACCTTCCTATTCCTGTCGGATAAATGACCAGCCTATGCTGGGCACTATTCCCTGTCTTTAGCTCGTCGGAGAAGCGATTCTTCAGTGTGTGCCGGCGTGTGAGCGGTGGCAGCAGGGTGGCACCGCCGCCGCCTCAGCGCCCAACGCCACCGCCGCGCCGCTAATCATGATTTATGACGTCATTAGTCACGTGATATGCAGGTAGAGGGGCTGTGATGAACGAGGCGGCTTAGGTCACGAACAGTCGGCTTACAGGCCATATCGACGCCGATCTCGGCGCTCTCGTCGCGCGCCAATGGGAGCAGAGGCCGGATTAAAATCGTCTCAAAGTAACATTAATTACGGTTCCATTTCCGGCAGAGCCGTCGACGCCGACTGAATTGTAAATCAAGTTTGATTTTTGTCGTCGTTCCGGCGCGGCATGTCATCGACGCACACTGGCTCTGATCGCCGCCTATCGTCATACCACGTCAGTCGCCGCCTATCGTCATCGGCGAGGTAATGCAACTTCGCCTATTGTTTTCGGGGTTTTTACGTGCTCGGCGTCGAAATGCCCGGCAAGTGTAGAACAGTGAGGCGAAATTAAATCACAACGACGCGCGGCGCACCGTCCGTCGGACGCTCGTCGAACGGGAAGTGGCCTCTAACGCGCTCCGACGGCCACCGCTGCTACCTTTATTGTTTTCCAGAAGCAGAAATAATGGCTTGATTAGAACATCTGTATAAGACAGGGCTGAAAGGTGATTGCGGGAGGCTTGGAGCAAGTGTGCTGGTTTCAGACTCGCTTCGCATCAGCTCTGCAATCCACGAAGCGAGGGAGGGAAGGTGACGGGAGGGAGGGAGGGAGGGATAGACGCGCCAAGCGTGTCGACGTGCCAACCTGCCACCAGAGATCTGAGGAGAGCTGGTGGAACTGAAAAGAGGAGGGCTGCTCAGTTGGAGTAGGTTAACTTGTAAGCCAAACCATTCCAAAGGAACGATGCAAGGAAGTGGACTGGACAGCGGTGACCACTGGATTTGTCATCTGACATCCGACATTGCTGCGGAACTGTGTCATCTGACATCCGACATTGCTGTGGAACTGTGTCATCTGACATCCGATATTGCTGCGGAACTATGTCATCTGACATCCGACATTGCTGTGGAACTGTGTCATCTGACATCCAACATTATTGCGGAACTGTGTCATCTGACATCCGATATTGCTGTGGAACTGTGTCATCAGACATCCAACATTATTGCGGAACTGTGTCATCTGACGTCCGACATTGCTGTGTAACTGCGTCATCTGACATCCGACATTGCTGTGGAACTGTGTCATCTGACATCCGACATTATTGCGAAACTGTGTCATCTGACGTCCGACATTGCTGTGGAACTGTGTCATCTGACATCCCACATTGATGTAGAACCGGTGCTTGACCAACTTTGTCCGTCCTCTCCGGTTCCAATTACCTACCGTATCTGACCTGATGCGACCACCCTGGTTGACTTGACCTGACCAGAGACTGACCTTGCTCATCGTCCTTGTTGGCCGGTTCGACCGGTTCCGGGAATATGACGGCCGTGTCCTTGCGGCTCATGTACTCCTGGATCTTACGCTCCTCGCTGACATTGTTGTTTTGGCACGACGCGTCGCCGTCGACGTCTGCGTCCATATCGATGGTGAGTTCGCTCTCGGCCTCGTCGTTTGAGTCGCTCTCTGCGTCGCTGCCGACGCGGCCAGCCGACAGTGGCCGCTCCGGGGTGGCCTCCTCTTCAGCCGTCATCTCGACGGTGGTGCCAACCTCCAGGTCAACTGAAACATAGCGGGGGCGGGGGCGTCCAGGTCAGCTGCGGTACAACAGAGAGGAGAGGATCAACTTAGCCGGGTGTCAGACACATCAGGGCCAAGAAACTAACACAAAACAGAGGGATATTTGGTGGTTAAGAAAAAAAGAACGAGCTCACCGTATGAAGGTAACTGTCGATCTCTTCAGGTTTTCAGCCGTTTTGTCTAGGTTCAAAATTATGAACTGTTTCTCTGATCTGTCCGTCTACCGGCGCTGTCAGCCGCTGTCTGCGCCATCGGCCCACCACTTCGCACGCCACCCGGCCCCCCAGTCTGGCAGGGAGGCTGACTCAGGAAGAGCCGGCCCCTCTGGCAGGGAGGCTGACTCAGGAAGAGCCGGCCCCTGCTTCGCACGCCACCCGGCCCCCCAGTCTGGCAGGGAGGCTGACTCAGGTAAGAGCCGGCCGGCCCATCTCATTGCCGGGCTGACACTCCGATGAATCATCTGCGCGCCAGCGGCAATTATGAATATTATTCCGTGGTGGCCGGTAGCCGGGCTGCTCACAGCCACACTGGGGAGCCGCTGGGGAGCCGCTGTCGACGGGGCTGTCGGCGGGGCTGTCAGCGGGGCTGTCGACGGGGCTGTCGACGGGGCTGTCGGCGGGGCTGTCGGCGGGACTGTCGACGGGGCTGTCGGCGGGGCTGTCGGCGGGGCTGTCGGCGGGGCTGTCGGCGGGGCTGTCAGCGGCGGCGGGTCGGCGGGACTGTCGAAGGGCTTGTCGACGGGGGATGGGAGGACAGGGATGGAGGCAGGGGATGGGAGGGGGAGGACGGGGATGGGCGGGTGAAGTGCTGACAAAGATGTGGGAGAGGAGAGATGGAGGGAGAAAGGTAGTCGATGGGAAGAGGGGAAGGAGGAGAAGTGGCAAAGGGACAGGCCTGTCGGCTGTCGGCGAGGAATGGAAAGAGGGAGGGGGAAGGTAGCTAAGGAGACAACAGACTTGACGGTGGGAGAGGCGAAGGAGGAAGGCAGTCCAGGGGTCAAGATAATGCCTAGTTATTTTCACGACTTTAATTTACGTAGATTGGTATGATATGGATAATATCACGTCATATCCCCGGTATCTCCGATATCTTAAGAGTGGATACAATAAAGCAATATAACTTTTAATGTCAGTCAAAAAGTAAGCTCATGCTGTGCAGTGTGCACAACCATGGCCACACATTGTTCGGAGCTTCCGAGCGACTCGTCGGGACAGTTACACGCTGTCTCTCCTGTGTCTGTGTGACTGTGTCGCAGCTCCCGGCGAGTCGCAGCTGAGCCGTGCAGGCGGGCCGGCGACGGAGACGCCAGAGGCGGCGGCGGCCCGTCCGCACTGCAGAGTCCGGCTACAATAACAGGGATAATGCCTGTGACAACATCGCTTCACCTCGCCGGCCGCTTGTTAGGCTTATTGCAGGCCCGACAGCTGCCGTGTCGTCATATGTCAGGAGCCGCCTGACAGGCGACTCTGTCGGGAGACGCCCGGCTGTCGATCGGGGGTAAGGAGGACGTCGTGTCCCCGTTCCTGGGACCCAGTGTTCAGGAATAGCCAGCCGGCTCCAGTCGGATATATCAAAGCAAGATCCGCACAAATATCAATGAAAGCGCTCGTCAGCAAAGTAAATACCTGACGAAGTCCTGCAGTGTCGTCGGAAAATACACGACCCGAGGCCAGTAACGCTGAGACGTGGCTCATCTGGGCTCTAAAAACAACCCAACTTTAGGTGGTCAATAAAGCCTGAACGAGACACGGGATTGGAAGACAGCTGATAAATCCGAAGCGATTGATATGCTTGACAATATCATTTACGCGGACATCTGTGTAACGGGGCACATCCATTGAGCCGAGAGATATCCAGGTCGTTTGCTGCAGAGGCGTGCGACGGCCACACATATTTTATAGTCAGCGGCCACGGTCAGAGCTCTCCTGGCTGACGCAATGCACGCGACCGGTCCGCCCACAGGCGCCGGCGGGGCACCACTTTCACGCAGTCGCACGCGGGCACTCTCACACTGGCACACCCGGCGCTCAACTGGCCATTTACTGGCGAACGGCTTACTTTAGTGTCGGAGCACATTCGCCTTTCAACGACGAATACGCGCCCGTCCATCTTACAAAGGGCAATCTCATGTATGCAAAACTCCGGCTCTGGAATAACTAATCTATATCCATTTGTTCAGTGCATTTTCAGTAGCACTAGCCGGGATTTCATGGCTCGTTTTTCCCCGTTCAATCTCGACGGCTGCGAAACTGCGCTGGGGATCGTTTACGTGGACATTTTGTTTCCTAATAGGGTTGGTAACGGGTCTCATATTGTACGGTGGAATATCAGGACCATGTGATTATTCCAATTTGGCCCGCTCGATAAATTGTTTTACACTGCATGTTCCTTACGAGTCTTCATTTTGACGAATTTAGTAGAGGCAATTGCAAGCTACAATCTCATTTTCCACAACTGGTGCGCCTAAACGATAATTTAATTACATCAGGAGCGGGCTTATTTGCATTATTCCTCCACTCGTTTACATAAAACTCAAATAACGTCCGAAGAATTAACTCGAAATCTAATAACTGCACAGCGCAGCAGAAGTCACGGCGGTTCTGGGCTCCATTCCTCTGTTAGAGGGCAGCGACGGTGGTCAGTCGTCCGATCCCCACTCCCGCCGGGGGGGGGGGCGAACTCGGCCGCTAAACTTTTGCCATCTTCTCTGAGTTACGACCGACATTCAAATCCACCGCATCGTCGACGTATTTTACAGGGCTTTTACGCCAAAATCAATGTGAATTTGCATTAGGTAGTTAGCGTGTGGCCACTGCGGAGGCGCCGTTCGGATCGCCGTGTCCGCCGTGGCAGAAATGACGCGTCTGCTCAGGTGGAGGCGGTTCCGGTGCGACCCAGGTGCAGCCGCTCCGCGCCGCCGCCGCCACTGACAGGTGCGGCCATTAGCGAGATTACCGCGCCACGTGTGCCGCCATGATAAATGGCCGCCGGTGCGTCAGGTACGCCGCCGCCGCGCCGGGGGCGAGCTGTGCGAGCGTGACGTGTGGAGCGTGACGCAGAGCGGCGGGAGGATTCAGGGGGAGACACGGCCCGCCCGGACGGCCGGACGTGGCCTTGATGAGCGATGGAGCCCAGGTGCGCGATGGCCGACCACCATCCGCTTGCGGACGGCCGCCATATCTGGGAGCGCCTGGACCTGCGGCGAGCGCTAACATGACGCCATGCTAGTCCGGGCTGGGGAGTCACCGGCCGCCAGGGGGTGGAGTGAGACCCGTCAGGAAGGGGCGGCGGTGAGTCAGCCAGCGAGCAGTGCAGCTCGCGGTATAGCGAGTGCGTCACCAGCAATCAGCTGCCGTCGTCCAGCGCTACTGCCCCGTCCCGTCAGCCAGTCGACCAGCCGGACACAGCAGCAACGTTCCCACACCACCCAGCCCTGCCTGGCGCTGCCAGCCACAACAAAGCAGCGCGCCACGTGAAATCGCCCTCCACAGCGGCGGCGCGTCCGGCGGCGACGAGCGCGACGCACGGGGCCAATGTGGCGCGCGGCCGGCCGCGTCGGCTTCGTCGCAGTCGGCGAACGCGGCGCGCGGCGCGGCCAAGCCGACATCCTGCGCGGCAAACAGCCGTTATTCTCCGTCGCAGGGGACAATACGGGCGTGACAGCGGCGACAAAGACGGCCAACAAACCGCATTATAACTCATTTCTTCCAGATCACTTGACCAGAGACGGTGGTGGCACAAAGGGTCGACAGCAGGGGGCCGCGAGGGAGTGGAGGCGCGTTGACGTGACAAATCCCACCCGTTTAATCGGCACTGTGGGCTGTTCGCTGCAGGGTGGGATCATTAACCGATGGTTAATTGAGGGAAGGTTGTCGCTTCGGGGATGCTCAGGGCTTTGTGTCACCCTCGAAAGGAGCACCAAGGACTGGGAGCCCTCGACACTCTTCAAGCGCGGCAAGCTTTGTGCGGAAGCTTTATTCAAATGAGGCAAGTTTTTCGCGGCCCGATTCACGCTTTCCAATTCTCCGGAGCCGGCAAGTTTTCATGCAAAAACTGACAGCCGAAGGCGTCGCATAATAGCGAGGAGCGAGCCTCCTCTGGCGCCGTCAGTCCACCAGCCCCCGAGAGCTGCTCGCGATGCTCATCTGGTCTGCTTCGCGAGTCCAGACTCTCCGCCAATCTGCTTCGCGAGCCCAGATCCTCCTCAGGTCTCCGTCATACCGGCCAGTGTCGCCACTCGGTAATTGATCGGATCGTCTCCGACCGGCGCACCGTTCCCGATATCCGGCGGCGCAGTGGCTGTCCCGTTCGTAGGATTCACAAAAGATCAGCGATTGCAGGTAATCACATCAGTGTCCCGGCAGATTTACCGTAAACGGTTCTGACTTTATCGCGCGGCGGGGCGGCCACCGCTCGACAAAATGTCACCCGACATCAGGCCGGCAGCAGACGAGCGTAGGTGGCTGAACGTTGGCCAACCATGTCCAGGGTCTGTCGTGGCGGTAGCCAAAATGTTACAACGTTCCAGCTCATCGTCGGCTGCAGCGCTAATCGTTTCTGCAGTCTAACCGGTGAGCGCCGGCGCCGACGAAGCGCCGCACAACAATCGCACCTTAATGCGGTCTCGTAAAATCTGCATTCCGTCGTAACGGACGGGTACGGGCGGCGCGGTTGGCAGCGGCGCCGTTGCTGCGCTCATCACCTGCCTTACGGCCCGCCGGTTACGACGCTGCCGGCGCGGCTCGGCTGTGAATAAACCAGCTCAGCAGCCGTCAGACCGCTGCCCGACCACTGCCGCCGCTGCCGCCGCCACCGCCGCTGCCGGCCGCGCGCTGCCTTCACGGTAATGAGGTGTTGAGGACAGCAGCGCTGCCGGGCTGCCAACAGGCCCTCGGGGACACAGGCGTCATTGCCGCGGCCGTCGCGGCCGTTACGGTCGTTGCGGTCGACGGGGCGGGAGCGGCCGGCCCAAGCAGCGACGACGGCGGTGACGACGGCAGCGGCGAGGCGGTGACGACGGCAGCGGCGAGGACGGCGGACGCCGGCTGTCACCTCGCGTCCCGTCCGCTTGGCCTCGGTTCCCAGAGTAATTAGGCACGGCGCAGTGGTCGCAGTTGGGCCGCGAGCCGCCGCCGCCGCTGTAAGAGTCGCCAGTGCGGCCCCAGTCTGCTCATCCATCACCGAACCTCCCTGGGACAGCGGCGGCGCGAGGCGGCGCGGCGAGGTTAAACAAGCACCCGCGGCCGCCGCCGCGCTGATCCTCGTCTCAGGCGGCATGCCGCTGCGCCAATCACGTCTCGGCGGCCCCCAGCGCGCTGCAATCGCCTCGCCGCCGACAGCCACACAATGGCACACCCGGCTCGCTACCTTCTCCCTCGAGTAATTTCCAATCATCTTTATTGTATTATATTCTCATCCGCAATCATTTTTCGTGTTGTTTTTACATAAGGCCTGGTGGCGAAAGGCGGCCGTGGCGGCGGTGGCGCGGCGCGATAGGTATATACCCGAGCTCTGGGCGGCACCACTGTGTGGTCAGCGCCAGCGCAGTGGTCCGCCTTCTCTGACGTCACACAGCAGCTCTGTTAGTCGGCAGGCCGCGGCAGGCGCTTCCTGTCGGCACAGCGACTGTGCAGAGCAATCGGAAGCCGCGGCGGCCACTTCAAAGGAAAGCCAAATCGGACGTTTTCCTGGTTGACATATGAGTTTCGTTTGAACTTTTGCGCATGATAGTGCATAACATGTCTCATGCTCTTGCAGATCATAATTTTCATTTTGTTATTCAACCACTAAGACGAATGATGATAGCGAGTGTAGCAAACGCATAATTTACTCCATCTAGCCAAATAGAACACCTTTTTCCTTTTGTATAGGTACCTCCTATATCAGCGTCAAAATCCTGGAAGCATTTCTGCACCTTGATTCCGATTACCTACTCATCAGATATATAATATAAATATCATTCCTCAACTAGGTAAAACGAACATATTGAACCGAAATTCAATTTAACTTTAAATAAGATCCTTCACCACAATATATAATCAACATATCTCTCACACACATCTCGATCTCCTCATTTCAGTCTCGTCTCCTCCCACCCCAGTTTTCAACCCTCTCTCCCCAGTCTCCGTCCCTCTCCCCTATCTCTATCCTACTCAGTCCACCCCTCTACCCGTGCTTCCATCCCTCTCACTTCTCTCTCCATCCCTCTCTCTCTCCGTCTCCATCTGCCGGCGGTTGCGGCCACCGCTCCGATCGCCCAGGTTTTTGCCCGGTGGAATGGCGTAAATGATTGTCACTGATCAATAGGCCCAATCTAAGGTGGTGGTAAGCTATCGACCCTCACGCTTCAGCGGATACCTGGCTAAAGTGATGTGGTTCGAGTTCAAAACAAAACTTGCTGAACATAAATACAACAAAAGTATTTGAAGACAACACATAACCAGACTCCAGACCATAGTTTTTAATACATAATTCCTCGATTTAATCTCTTGGGAATTACTGACTGAAGTGACAGTCGTAGGGTGTCAATCCCTTTTATCAAATCAAAATTGACCGCATCATTGTTTGCTGCAACGCCGGGCCATGCGACTTACACCGGGCACTGGCTTAGGCTGTCAGCCCAGCGCTATGGGGACAAAACTGAACGATGTAGTTACGCCAGTCCAGACCACGGCACCACCTCTGTTGGGTCAGGCCGCCCTTTGTGACCCGAGAAGTCGGATTTGTCGATTCCTTGTTTCGCACAGTGTCGCTTGTTCGTGGAGCGGAAGTGTAGCGACCCGCCGCCACCGCCACGCCGCCGCCACCGCCACCGCCGCCACGCCGCCGCCCACCGCGCCTCGGCTGACGAGTGAACAGCACCTCATCCAAGATGGCGGTGGTTTGTCACCGTGGGCCCCATGCCATCTACCTCTCGGTCGCATGTCACTCTCGGCCGCGTCAGCACAACACCCAGGCCACTTGAGCTGGCCGGTGCTGGGGACCAACCACCCACCAAAGACCGATCTACCGTGACCAGCTGCTGAGCTGAGGTCCGGCCCGGTCCACGACTGCCGTCACCAGCGCACCTCGACCCGACCCCAGCCCCACGTCTGCCCACTCCAACTCGAACAGGAGCTCCAGATGACGCCACCCAGGGGAACATAATCTGATCCGGCGCCAGACGTCAACGTGCGGTGCCTGCGAACGCTAAGATTTCGCTGACGAGAATTTATTCATACGAACCAACTATCTCCGCCAAATTGCATGCAGACAAAGCGGGAGTAATAAAGCAGATAAAGGGTGTAGTGCGTCTCTGGTGGCTGGCGTTAATTTAAAATCCTTTCAGCGCGGATGGGTGGGGAGCGAGATTGACCTACCTGAGCCGGCGGCGAAATGACATCGCCACCAGGGTCTCGGTAACGACCCAGCCGGCCGTTTAGCTAAGCGTCGCCGGCTGGTGGCCGGCCGATTCGGCCACATTCCCGCCGAGACAAAGCGGCGAGAACCGTTTAGCTGGCTGGCGGCGACAGTTCCGGCGGAGACTGCGGCCACTGAAGGCCGGCGGCGTCAGTTTAGCCCCGCCGGAATGGGCGACGCTCCACGCTGTGTGGGCCAGAGTGCGTCCTTTTGAGCGCCGAGCGTCACCGAACGCCACCAAGCGATGTGGAGCGTCGCAAACTGTGGTCGAATATGTGGTTCACCCGTGTCTCTGTGGTGAGTTTGCTCTTATATGCGGCGCGTTCGCTCTTCTTTGCGGTGCGTTCGCTCTTCTATGCGGTACGTTCGCTCTTCTAGGCAGTGCGTTCGCTTTTCTATGCGGTACGTTCGCTCTTCTAGGCAGTGCGTTCGCTCTTCCGTGCGGTACGTTTGCTCTTCTAGGCAGGAGGTTCACTTTTCTTTGCGGTACTTTTGTTGTTCTATGCAGGAGGTTCGCTCTTCTCTGCGGAACGTTTGCCCTTCTATGCGGTACGTTCGCTCTTATCTGCGGAACGTTTGCTCTTCTCCGCGGTACGTTTGCCCTTCTCTGCGGAACGTTTGCCCTCTATGCGGTACGGTTTGCTTCTTATTCTGTCGGAACGTGCCTTCTCGGCGGAACGTATTGCCCTTTCTTATGCGCGCAACGTTTGCCCCTTCTATGCGGATAATATCGTATTGCCCTTCTCTGCGGAACGTTTGCCCTTCTATGCGGTACGTTTGCTCTTCTCTGCGATGCAGCAGTGCGGCGGTGCGGCTGGCGGGACGACGGCCGCGCCATGGGTGCGCGTCCGCTGTGTTGACTGTGATAATAGCGGGACGCGCCGCTCCCACGATACAATAGAGGTGTCTAATGAATAGCGGCGACAAGGCGGACGGCGGACGGCCGGGGACGTGGCGACGCAGCGCACGGCACGTCGACGTCAACAGCCGCAGCCGGCGCAGCTCGCAAACAGGCGGCTGGCGCAGCTTGTAGCCAGCCCGAGCTGCGGAGACAGGACGGGAGAGCTGCGAGGACAGGACGGGAGAGCTGCGAGGACAGGAGAGGAACTGCGAGGACAGACGAGAGCTGCGAGACAGGAGAGGAGAGCTGCGAGGACAGACGGAGAGTGTCTATTGACAGGGGCGGGAGACCTGCGAGGACAGGACGGGAGAGCTGCGAGGACAGGACGGGAGAGCTGCGAGGACAGAACGAATCAGAAGGGGCAAATGTATCTATCACAGGTTTACTGTATTGGAGAGGGCTGCCGCAATGCTAGTTCGGTCACCGGTGAACGGAAACCGAACATTGAGTTTGCCTTCTTTTTCCGGCTGAAATTCCGTCGCGCAGGCACACTAATCGTGTCATAGCGCGAATGTTTGTGTCCATCGTGCCGGCAGACGCCTGTTTCGATGTGATATCCTATCCGCAGCCCTCTATGTATAATGCGAGTTATGTAACGGCCCGTTATGCAACGGGTCAGAGAGCAAATGTCAACCACATAAAGAGACACCGCTCAGAAACAAATCTGCTAAGTCGCACATGCTTGCCAAGAATGGTGACATAGTCTTGCCGGATGTCAGAAGCTTGAAATACATATTTTTTAATTCGATGTTTAAAAAACAATACATGCATGTCGGAAAATTTGACCACTATATCAACATTTCTCATGCCGGGTTATTTGCCTTTCCCTCTTTTGTCCCGGTCAAAACGAAATTCAGAACGAAGCTACATTTATCTTACCGGACAACGTGCGCATACCAGTAGTGACTCGTCTCAGAACCTCGAACATGGAACCTCGAACATCAAAACTTGATCGTCTCCGCAAACGTCTTGCCTCCCCGTGGCGCGGTCCTTCCATGACGAACGGCTCTCAGCAGACGATCAACGCACAAAGCCCCGAGACTCGGCACAACCACTGCGCTCAAAGTCGCGCCCGTAATCGACCTCACACAATACCTGCGATACTTTATCTATTGAAAATCCCTCGTTCATCAGCGACGCGCACCGTGGCAGCGGCGTCATTTTTCAGCCCGTATCGGCTCGATGGTATGTTCTCAGTGGTAACCAGGATGCAGAGATCCAACAGAAGCTTCAACTGGTTCGGTTTTCAGCAGAGTTTGGAGCCAGTTTGAACTCGGTCCGACTCCCGACGGCGCTGCGCCGCCGCCGATGGGCGTCGACCAAAGACATTAACGGTGGCGCTATCGTCCGACCCAACGACCTTTTTGTCCGACCATGATTGATTTCCGTACGTTATATGCAAAACTCGTGCTTGATAATGATAGTGGGATGGCGCAGATTGAAAAATGGCCGCAGGTCTCACATCATTGGGTGCACATTTAGCGCGCCTGAAAGCCAGTTGCGGGGGTAATGGTCCGGCTACGATGCTGAACTCCGAAAGGCGACGAGCTGGCGCAGATGACCCGGTCATGGGTCACTGGTCACGGGACACGGGACACGGGTCACGGGTCACGAGTCACGAGTCACGAGTCACGAGTCACGAGTCACGAGTCACGAGTCACGAGTCACGGGTCACGGGTCACGGGTCACGGGTCACGGGTCACGGGTCACGGGTCACGGGTCACGGGTCACTGGTTACGGGTCACGAGACATGAGACATGAGACACGGGTCATGGGACACGGGTCACGGTTACGGGTCACAGGTCACGGTTAATGAGCCATGGGTCATGGGTCACGGTTATGGGTCACAGGTCATGGGTTATGAGTCATGGGTCACATGTCACGGGTTATGAGTCATAGGTCACAGGTCATGGGTTATGAGTCATGGGTCACAGGTCATGGGTCACAGGTCACGGGTTATGAGTCATAGGTCACAGGTCATGGGTCACAGGTCACGGGTTATGAGTTACGGTTCACTGGTCAAAGACCATGTCGCCTTGGTGTACGCCGTCGAACAAACCGCGCTGCAAAGCCCAATCAATAATACGAGCACTACGGTAGACCAGCAAACAGAGTCTGGATTGTAATGACCTTTCTCTGCTCAATCATTGTGCGGCACGGGAGCTGCTAACAAAACAGAAGAGAGTGCTGTGAGTCCCCAGGTAAACATGGCGCCTCTCTTCCCGGTAATCCACGTAGTATCCATTTCCACCGCCCCAGCCCACCTACTTCGGGAGAACAGGTAGTTAGTCATCCACCTCGGCTGGCCATTGGCTGGTGCCCTGGTGTCCAGCGGCGTCGCCTCACGCCGGCAGCCAATGAGCGTGCGGCTCGGCCAGGTGCCCCAGGTGTGCGGCGGCAGCCGGCCTTCGTACCGGGCAGCCAATCACGGGACAGTCACGGTAAGTAACCAGGTGTGCAGCGGCAGCCGGCCTTCGTACCGGGCAGCCAATCACGGGACAGTCACGGTACGCGGGCAGCGCATCACGGGACAGTCACGGTAAGTACCCATGTGTGCAGCGGCAAGGGCCGGCCTTCGTACCGGGCAGCAATCACGGAACAGTCACGGTAAGTACCCAGGTGCAGCGGCAGCCGGCCTTGCGTACCGGGCAGCCAGATCACGGACAGTCAACGGTAAGTACCCAGGTGTGCGGCGGCAGCCGGCCTTCGACCGGCAGGCCAATCACGGTGGAGCAGTACGGTAAGTACCCAGGTGGCGTCGGCAGCCGGCCTTCGACCAGGAGCCAATACGGGACAGTCACGGTAGGCACCAGGTGTGCGGCGGCAAGAGGCGCCTTCGACCGAGGCAGCCAAATTCACGGGACGTCACGGTAATACCGGTTGTGCGGCGGCAGTCCGCGCCTTTCGTACCGGGCAGCCAATTTTCAGCGGGAAGTCACGTACTAGTACCCAGTGTGTGCGCGGCAGCCGGCCTTCGTACCGGGCAGCCAATCACGGGGTACAGTCACTTGCGTAGGCACCCAGGTTGAGAGCGCAGCCGCCTTCGTATCCGGGCAGCCATCAACGGGGAACAGTCACGGTACAGTACCCAGGTGTACGCGGCAGCCCCTTCGTACCGGGCGCAAGCCAGATCACGGGACATACGGTAGGCACACCAGGAATGTGCCTCAAGGAATGGCCGGCCGGGAAACCCGCGCACACGACCGGCCTCCGATGCGACCCACTCTGTCATGTCCTTGTCCTCCTGTTGCAGAGGGACTCGAGAGGTCTTGTTAATAAATAACGCGCCGACGGAACAGCGATGAGTAATGGGTGTCGGTGACAATGCTGTTGAGGTGATAACGGGTGCCACCCGTCACTAGCCAATGCCGGGCACACGCGGCCCGCGCGGCCCACTCAGATTTATTGCATACGGCGGATTTAATTTGGTTATTCAAAAGCCATTGCATTATCAATAAATTACTGATTTTGACGTAAGACGATTATAAAAGTCCGAAATAGCCATTAAATTTTCTACTCAGGTTGTAATTGAAAGGCAATCATTTCAGGCTTGGGCGGAGTCGATCGCCGTACTCAGGTGGTCATAAAAGCGCCGTCGCCAGCCGCAGGGGATCGACCGGGAGGCGCTCTACTCGGAGAGCCTGTGATGCTAAATAGCTGGCGTCTCGTCCTGTCCTACACTGAATGTGGCACTGCAGCGTCGGTCGGCCATTGGAGCTTCAGCCTGTCCTCACCAGTCGCTTTGACCGGGTCCAGGCACAGCCTATAACTCGGACTCCCAGCCCCCGTCCCCGGCTATGTGCCGGTCCATAGTCCGATGTATGACCGGCCCAGGGCGGCTCAGCCATCCTCGAGACAAAGGTGACGCCCCACACCGCTGATGGATCGGCCAACAAGCGCAGAAATGGTCCGTCTAACAAGCCTGCAGCCGGCGTCGTGCCAGGCGCAGTCCGGCGCGGACGCGGCCTAATCCGCGTCCAACCGCCGCCTCCTCTCAAACATAGCCATTGTATCCATTGATGGAAGTTTTTCGCCGTCGGCGTGACTCGACCGCCGCCAGTCCGGCGCCGCGGCCGCGGAAGTTAAACCACGCCAGCGCCGACAAACTTGGCGAATAAAACAAGATAAGGTGGGCCTGTCATAATAAAACCAGGATCAGGCCAATAATAAAGATTACACGCGCAAATAAATGCAGCCAAATTGAAATGGATACCGAGGTCGGGCGCGTCAGCCGAGACGACTGGAGCGCTCGTTTTGGCCCGGAGGCGATGTGCAGTGGGCCACTTTCGGCGCGCATGGCTGCGTCGCCCGGCCGCCGCCCCATTCGGTCAACGAGCCCGCTCGCGGCGACTAAGGTCACTTTGGACCACATGGCTCAGAAATAATTTGTCGATCTACGAACCTCGAGCGCGCATAAATACCACGCAACATGCTCCGGAGATATTTACGCGAAATACGAGGTCGTTGCGAGCTGGCCAGAAAATGAGCGCGATTGCGTTGTACGTTTTCGGCTGCCGTCGAGCGGCAGACGGTGCACCCGTCCCGTAGGCGGGGGCGGGGGCGGTTGCGGGGTAGGGGTAGGACGGGGACGGGGTCGGCACGCAGGCTGCGCCACCAACGCAGCGGCCGCGCCAAGTTTGCCGCGGCGCCGGCTGTGCTAATCAGGAGCCAGTCAAGTTCCGCTCGAGTTGTCTGACCAGGCCTGTCACCGGCCAGCCCCAGGTGACAAGTGGCGCCGCGCGGCGCGCCGTTTTTGCCGCCGTATCGAGCGCGACGAGCAACGGATCGCCCCCGATGGCCGGCTGATGGCAACGAATGTCAAAGGTGCAGTGAGAGGCGAGGTTTTGCCGTCGATCAGGCGCCGAGATACGAAACATCGCGAAATGGCGCGGCGACCGTCACCGGCGCGCCGAAATTGTATCAGCGCGCCGCGCTCGCCGCCAGACGAAAAACGCCGCCTGTCCAGAGCGTCGTAATGGGCCGTAACCCAAGTGGAGCGGGCCTGGCTGCTACCAGGCAGCAGGAGAGGAGGGGGCGGGGAGGGGTGAGGGGGATGAGGGGGGATCAGACGCCAAGTGCTCCACTCTGCCCAACAAATGACGACACGTGCTGGCGGCATTAATTTTTTACACGCTTGAATTCAGAGTAATCATTAGAATAGGTCTTAATCGAATAACGTTTCGTGCGATCTCGATGCTAATCTAATTTGGCACCATTCGTAAAGATTAGCAGCGCCGGCTGACAGGGTTTTTCATTAAAAGAGAACACCGCTCCCCATCGGGGCGGCACCTAAGTAAATTAGGCGCCGCGTACCTCGCCCGCTCGCCGGTGCAAGCTGCAGGGGGTCAGAGTGGCGAATGGTGATGGTTTTCCGATACCTTGGCAGGACGGTAGCCGAATATATCAGCCGGTCGCGCCGGGGCAAATACCGCCGCTGGCGCTGACACTGCGGCGCCGCCCCGCGCCAGTTTGAGACGCCGCGCAGGACACGCCTTCCAACAAAGAAAAGGCACACCACCGACTTCGAAACTCGGGTATTTCGCCTGGCATAGCAATGTCGCAGCGTTTGATTTAGTCGTCTGAAAGTCGATAACTTCCTATGTTTATGCATGCGGAAAAGTGGTGCAATGAAAATATAAAATGCAAGTCCGACAAGTTGCAACGTTTACATTCCACAAGGTGCATGTAAACATGACACTTGTTAATTTGTAATCTCGGTACATTGAACCTATACCAGTGCAACCGCTTTTCAGTATTACAATGACAAATCGTTTGATTCGATACCAAAGTATTACGCCAGCGTAAATCAGGGTCGAGGCGACAGCAGCGAGAGACTGCACCGCAGCACACCAAGGGACCGCGGTACAGTCTAACCTCCAGGCGTCCCGCCGTGGTCGGCCGTGGGGCTCGGGAGCCTCAACTCGGCGAGCGACACGGTGAAGGCTGGAATGCTGCCGGCTCTCAGCGCGTGCCCACGGCTCCCGTACCAAAGTGCAGGCCTCAGGCCAGCGGTGCGTACTGCGTTGTGCAACTTTACCGCTCGCGCGGAGCGTTTACAGTGGAAAGGTCGACCAGCGCCACACCGGCAGACAGGCAACGCCGCGGCACTGTTTATGGAAACGCCACTCAGCCGGCGACCAGCGTATGTGAGGACACGGAAACCACAGAGTCGGCAGACTTATCTGAATTAAGAACACACGTTTCGTGCTGAGTGTCACAGCGCATCGCGGAACAACGCCACGTTAAGCGTCGGCAATTTCTCACCGTAATAATCCCTCAGTGTGTGGGCGTGACGTACTGAGAAACCCACGGTCATGGCACCGTGCGGCTACGGCTGGAAGCAGCCGTGGTGACACCTGACTCTGATGACGAAACATGCACGTCCGTAGCCAGCGAGCCACGTCCGCCGCACTGCGCCATTCTAACGAGCCGTGCATACCGTGCCTGCATGGCTGAAGTCAGTATTTACCCAGCGGCTAGGCTCGACGAGCGTCTGTTTCTGCCGGAGCATCGCACCGCGCCGTCACCTCATTCCACGTAAATCAGACAGCTGCGAGTAAATACGACGCCAGTGGCAGCGTGGATCGAACGCGGTTCCCTAGAGTCGAGCCGGGACGCCACGCACCGAACAGATTGACGAGATAAGAGACAACGACGCATCTGCTCAGCTGAGACAATACACGGCCAGTGTTCGCTCATTGGTCTAAGCATAATTGTCACTTCAAATCTAATTAAATGAATATGATGTATATCACTGAACAAAGAAATTGACAGATAACCTTCATTTAATCGAGTGAATTAAATGAACACACCTCGACGCATTTGTATGTGTCCTGACCTGTGTAAGAGAACATTAACATCGCTACAGTAATTTTGCGTTGCAATGTAAAAGGCGAAAAAATGAAACACAAAATGCATCCCAGCCCAGCCATATGTTCAAGGAATTTAAAAAGAAAACGTTATTTAAACATGCCATTAATTCAAGCATAACAACACCAAATCGAGTATGCCCTTTGTTAAGCTCGTAACAGAGTGCACTAACGACATAGTTGCAATTAGCTCTCTGACTTCTGCCTCCCCATCACCACCGCTAAGAGCTCTGCTCCCCTATCCAGCCATCACACGTGAGGGCTGCGGCGGCCGTCCCGCGGACAGCGGGGGACCGGACGAGGGGAGCAGCCAGCCTCTCAAGGGGAGCCGCGTCCTACCAGGGGCCATCCATCAGCGATCACGTGCCGGAGACAAGTGACGCCGTGCGATCCACCGTGCGATTCAGGCAGCGAGCCACGTCCAGCCCCGCCGCCCGCCGCCCGCCCGCCAACGCTTCAACTGGACCGGCCGGCCGGCCAAACCTAGGTAATGGCAGGCCGGAAGGCCGCTAATGCATCCATCAGCCGGGTCCGGTGCGGCCGGGCAAGTTTGGCGCTCGGACAGACAGCGCCCGGAAGGCGGCGTCCAACAGCCCCCAACTCCGGAAGGCAGGAGCGGCCGCCATCAAACCATCGCAGCCGTCTTCGTCGAAGCGTTGCGGCGCGGTGCGCGCTCGACCCGCCACCTACCGTCGGCCGCCGCAGTCGGCGGCTCCGGTGCGGTGCAACTTGGCCGCTTCGTCCCGGAGACGGCGGTGAAATTTCGGTTTTACTGCGGCGGCAGCACCCGAGGCTCGGTCACGTGACCCGAGGCTCAGTCACGTGACCGGGACAGTCGAGGACAGGGCGCGATGGCGGCGATGGCGGCGGTGGCGGCGGCGGCGGGCCCCCGCCCCTCGCCTCCTGTCTGATGGCGCGGAACTAATGGCACCCTGCGTCCACGTGTGCGTATGAAAGGTGGGAGATCTGGTTATGATGCGGCGCCCCTCTGGTTATGATGCGGGCCCCTCGCCTGACTGGCTGTCTGACGGCGGCGGCAGCGCACAATGGCCGCCACCCCCTCCCTCCCCTCCCCCGGCCAGTCCTGCCGACACCGACCCCGAATGCCGGTCGGACAGCCGGCAAAAGTCAACGCCACACCACGCAGAACCTATCTCGCGCGGTGCCTGTCCGCCTGTCTGACCTCGACGTGGTCTCATCGGCAGCCGCGCTGACTGGTGGGGGATCGGGGGGGGGGGGTGCTACGGCCCGCCACCGCGCCCGTTTTCAACACATGACACTTGCACGCCGAGCTGGAAAGCTGTCGCCGTCAAACGCTAATTTCATCGGTGGCGCTCGCGGCGGGCGTCGCATAAAAGTTTAGACCGTGGCGTGGCCGGCGCACAGCTGGCGGTGTCGCGTTGATGAGTTGAGTTGAGTGAGTGAGCTGATGAGTTGTGTCAGTCGGGACACTGATCGGTGGTTGAGCGATGTTCGCGGCCGGAGCGTGACGCGATGTTCGCGGCCGGAGCGTGACTCGCGGGCTGGGTGGCGCTCTGGCCCCTCTCTCGGGTCACCTGATGGCCCGAGGATCGGTGACTCAGGTCAGGCCCGCCCGCTGAGTGACTCAGGGTGAGTCAGAGTCGTTAGAAGCAGCGAAGCGGAGTGACGGACTGCGTAGCGCCATCTCACGGGTAGTCTCTCTGGCTCTCCCTGCCCGCCCACGCTCGTAACGGACTCATATCGGGCTCGTATCACCCTCGTAACGGGCTCGCATTACGCTGGTGACGCGGTGTGTCACAGGTAACCGTCGATGACGTCACGTGGTCAGTCTAGCCCTCTGACGTCACTTCCCGATCCCCTGCCCATCGAATCACTGACCCGTGGTCTCTCAGCCGACACAGGCAGCCTGATTTAGCTGATCAGTGACCTTTATCACACATCCTGACACAGACCCACGTCAGGTGGTGTGCTTTCAGCCATCCATCTCACGACGCTCACAGTTCAACTCATCTCAACTCTCTGCAGCTCAGCTCGGAGAGACAGCTGGACGTCCGGCGAGACTGCCCGCAGATCCGAGCCAGACCCTAGTCAGACCCGCAGCAGACCCGTACCAAACCCACGCAGACCCACAGCAGATCCTCGCCAGACCCCCGTCAGATTCGCGCCAGACTCTAGTCAGAATTCCTCGGCAGACCCTCGGCAGACCCTCGGCAGACCCTCGGCAGACCCTCGGCAGACTCTCGGCAGACCCTCAGCAGACCCGTGCCAAGCCCATGGCAGACCCGCGCCAGAACCCATCATACCCCCGTCAGACCCTCGGCAGACCCCCGTCAGACCCTCGCCAGACCCCATCAGACCCGCGCCGGACCCTCGTCAGACCCCTATCAGAACCCCGTCAGACCTTTGTCAGACCTTTGTCAGACCTTTGTCAGAACCTCGTCATACTTTCGTCAGACCCTCGTCATAATTTCGTCTGACCCTCATCAGACCCTCGCCAGACCCTGCCGTCAGACTCTCACGAGAACCTCGTCAGAATACCTCGGCAGACCCTCGTCAGACTACCTCGGCAGACCCTCGCCAGAATACCTCGGCAGACCCTCGCCAGACCCTCCTCAGACCCTCAGCGGACCCGCCGAGGCGCGATTGGCTATTCGCAGAGCGTGACCACCAACTTTCGGAGGCAAATCCTTCAGCGGATGACATTTGCCCTCCGGCGAGATTACACTGTCCGGAAATGGTCGCAGACGGCCGGCGTTTCGGCCAATCCGACGACAGAACGCCCGGGTCGGAGACATTGCCTGAACAGTGGTAACACGTGCTGTGTCGTTCGCCAGGGAGTTCCACGGGGTTTGAGAGATTAATGTCGGACTGTTTGTGAGTGATGTTTATTCGTGGGCGACATGACCCATGTGGTGTATGCTACTTGCCATAACTTGATCTCACTGGTTAATGGACGACACATACCGCCGCAGGAGGTCTTGTCATTAAACAAGAGACTTTCAAGTTTAGTCCAACTACTCTTTCATTGTATCACAAATGACACTCCTCTCTAAATGCTGGCCATCACCATTCACTGCTTCTGTCGGGTTCAAAGACCACATCAACAACTCCGGGGGCATATGTGCTGGCTCAACAATACTTGATGTTTGATAAACCGTTTAGATAGGTACCATTTCTCCACATACAATATTATCAAAATCCAGTGAGACTCCATCTCACAATACCATGCACTTAGAACACAAACCCCTCCTTCGCCAGCGCGACTGACTATTGACCATGCTAGCTAGCCAGACGGTCATGCGACCACACCGCCCACAACTGCCTGTCGGCCGAGTTTCTGAGGAGGACGGTCACCGCTGCGGGACGGCTGCGGGCGACCACTAGCGACTACTGGTGACCACTGGCGACTGTCTCCCACACGTGCTACCAACAGCGCCATGATGCCCCTGGGCGGCCACCTAACTACGGCCCAGCCGCCAGATATTTGCACATCGCGCCGCGCCGTCCGGCCGTCAGCGACGCCGGCTGTTTGCCGCCACGACCTTAGGCCGGCACATTTGTCAAAATTAATTCTAGATTACGGAGCTGGTACTGGATATTAGCCCGCCGACCGGTGGTGTTATTAAGCATTTTAAGAGTTATATATGCCATAAGAATGAGAGAGCTGAATGGCCGTCGACAAAGTGACATTTGCCCCGGTCCATTTCTGACACACGAGCGTTTCATTTACACCAAGTATATACGCGGCAACGGGCCGGCCAGCCGCCGAACGACCGACACTCTTAATAAGCGAGTGTGACGTCACAGCTGCGGCGCCGGCGCGACACGTTCGCCTCGGCGCGCCGCGTCTGTCACACTGTGACTAATCTGACGCGAGCGCTGCATTTGCAGCGGCTGACTGAGCGCAGAGAGGAGAGCGGTGTGCCGGTGTGGCTCTGATTCAGCCGGGCTACCCTGCGCGTTGGGGGGATATTCTGACGAATCGTAACGGCCCTCATGCCTTTGCGAGGACGATTTCAATGAGGACAGCACGGTACCGATCCCATTCACCGCATCCCCGCCTACACCAGCGTCGAGAGCGCATTGCGGTGGGGCGGGGAGGAGGAGTGGGTTGGAGATGGAAGGACTTCGATTGACATACCGGTTGTAAACATCACCCATTCCCGGGCACCTACACCTACAGCTTTCGGGGCAGTTTCCAATCAACATGGAACGGGGTATTCCACAGTTGGTTAACAGAAAGCAGCATAGCTATATTTATTTGTTGGTATACTAAGCTTTTAGGATTCCATGTCTACTTAGTGGGTCATTTTGCGCATAACACTCCAGATTGCAGTCATGAACTCACCGTTCCTCACTCGAAAGTACTCGTTGACGCCTGCCTGGTTGGATATTCCTGACCGGATCCGGGTAGCCCCGCTCCCGCGCGGCGGTCGAGCGCTTCCCAATTTAGCGCCAGGCACCCGGTGGCGGCCGCGCGCTGGGCCTCGCCTATCCGGCCCGCAGGGAGAGAAGGTACGCGGGTCACAGCCGCGTCGTCACTTCACCCTGATCACCACCACTGCCACTTCTGCCGCTGGTCACACTCAGCACACGTGTCGGCCCACCACTGTACCTGCCCGCCACCCAGGTCTCTGACTGAGAACCTCGCACACCTGGCCCCTCTCCGCACTCACTACTCACTCTCTCTCAGCGGGATGGCCCGGCAGCAACTGAGCGCCGCGAGCCAGATGCGGCGCTCCTGGCGCGCTGGCGGCGGTTCTGGCGCGGCGCCAGCTCAGGTGGGGCGCTGACGCCGCGCCGCGCTCGAGCCAGGTGCGGCGAATTTGACACCGGTGCTCCAGTTGCGCGCCGCGACAGGCCGGCCGGGTCGGGTCGCCAGGTATGTGCCACGCCAGGTATGTGCTGACTGCGTCATAGGTGTCGCAGCCGACCCCCGCCCCGCCCCCAGTCACCGGTGCTCCTGGCCCGAGCAGCACGGCACAGGACGGGAGGCACCACGCCGACACGTCAAGACAGACCGACTCACAAGGAACCGACGGTTACAAACCAGCGATTACCGCCATACAGGTGGACCTCTCTGAATAAGTGCACATCCCACATGAGACAATGAACCAACGACAATCACAACGCGACTACAGTGCGAGTTATGCGATGATCCCTGTTTCCACTCGTGTTACACTAGCGAGACGTCCCACGGGCTCACCTGTGAATTCCCCGCTACGGGCACCTCTCCAGACACGAAAGCCGCGGACATATGCCATCAAATATTTAACATTCCGGGGACCATTGATCTACTCTGGGCCCCGGCACCGGACCCAGGAAACGCACCACTCCTCAGGAAACGGACTCACCGGCGCGAGACGTGCAGACAGAGCGAGAAAGCGACCGGGCAGAGCGCGGAGGGGCCGAGCTGGGCGGAGGACGGCCGGCACGGGGCACCGAGGTGTAACCGGCCTGCAATATGGCGGCGGGCAATAAGTCGCCGTGCCGCGCGGTGCGTGGCGGCGGGTCGTGCCTCGACACTATGTTGACAGAGCCGTGCCGTGTACCGAATAATTCGCTCCATTTACTTTTAATTATTGTACGTCGCCCGCGACAGAAATAACAAATAAGCTCGTTGGCTGGCTGTAACAACACGCTCGTATAAACGCTTTGTGCGCTCCATTGGCGCACACACAAAAACAGGCGCGGCGGGGCACGCGGCGCTGGGCTGGGAGAACAACACCGGTGTAAGAGCTACGGCTGAGCACGGCACCCCTGGCCTGGTGTGGCGGGCCTGTCTGGACTCGGGAGATGGCCTGTCTGGAGACAAACCGTCCTCCGCCGCCCCCTCCGCCGCCCCCGCCCGGCATCACGGGCCGATGACGCCCCCTCTGCCGCCGACGCGGGCGGGAATCTCCGCACGTCGAGACGCCTGCGCTGTCACTCACTGGCCCGCCAACGAAACCAATTACAAAAATGCTAATTTGCCTCGCGATTCCGACCTGTCTCTGGCTGCCAGGCGAAGCGACGCCCCGGGCGATGGAACTGGACGCAGAGGAGGGAATCATCATGGGAGGAAGTGAAGAATGGGGGAGATGCTGACGAGGATGGGTGGGAGGAACAGGCGCAAACATACGGGGTGGGACTGGGAGGACACCGTCACGAAAGGAAAGCCGAAATCTCGTCTCAGCGGCAAAACAAATCGGCATCAGAAGGCTTCTTTTGAGAAGAGTGAGCAGGGATGAACGATCCTCAGAACCAGATAATCCGGTTAAGAGCTGATGACTACAGCTGGGACCCACCGCCTCTCAACAACGCCGACCTGGTCACCCGGGACCTGCTTCACAAATACAAACAAACAAACCTTGAAATATGACAAACGATATAATATAAAATAATGCGAAATATTGTACTGGTACACATCTGCAAATGTTAATGAAAGCATCTCACGAGTTAACTACGCAAAGCTTGGATACAAATGGTGGATTCACACACCGTAGCTTTGTCGATTGTGCGCTATGACACGGCCTCCGTTGCTCTGTATAACCGACTGTGGCGTCGCGGCGGGACTCCAGGTGAGAGCGTCGAATCGACGCCGACGTCGGTCGGCGGCCACGACGCCCCGGGGAGTGTTCAACGCCGACGGCAGTACATTACGAGCGCGCCGCGCCCGGCCGGCCCTACCTGAGATTATGATAGCGGCTATCTACGAGGCGGCGGCGACAGCTCCGATATTACGGTCGGCGCGCTGAAAGAAATGCGAGCGGCGAGGAGCGGCGCCGAGCGGCGAGGAGCGGCGGACGCGGCGCTCGCCGCTGAATGGCCGCGTTGTTGGCGGACGACAGGTAACGCGTCCGCCTCCGATGGATAGAGATGGAGAGGGACATGCCGCCGGCCGGATAAAGCCGCAGAAAGGTGGGCAGACAGCGCCAGAGATGGCCAGATTTGTCGGCGAAACACGAGATGGAACGGCAGTCGGCGTCGGTCTGCCGACCGGCCCCCCGTCGACGCCACTCAAAAGACTGAACAAGGTGACAAAGAAGCCCATTCTGGCGCTGACGCGCTGATGGGCTGCCATCTCCTCAACGATTCGAAAACGAATTGCACAGTTAGAACAAAAATGGCTCGCGCGATAGTCCAGATCAAGGGAATAGATGGCGGATTTAGCGTCATAATACCACATAATTGCGTCAGTAGCCGGCCAAAACGTGTCAATTACGGCGGCACAGAAGTGAGCTCATCGCCAATCGGCGCGCACCGACACACGAACGCTGATCAATTCGTTTTAATTAGCGCTACGTCGGTGTCGAGGCGCGAAACACCCTCGGGCGATATTGCCTCAGGCGTCAGTGGCGGGGGCGCCGGCGGAGGGCGGGAAACGAGCGTCTGTTGGCACCTGCTGTAGCGCAGCGCGCCGGCTGGCGACCCTCCCCGTCCTCCCTCCCCGCTCTGCGACCGACCTACCTTCAGCCCAGCGTACGCCCATCGTTCTGCTGGAGACGTCTCGGCTGTGTCTCGGGGTCGCGGCACGTCACAGTGTAGAGGTGGATCGAGGCACGTCTCGCACGGCTGGACTCGCTTCGCGATGTGACGCGCGTCGGGCTGCGTCGCGTCGCGTCCCGTGGCGACAAGACAACAACGCTAGTCTGCCCCAACGTGGGATGGTCACGTCGGCACCACAAAAACCCGCGCGCCGCCCGAACCGGCGCCGGCCGCACCTGGATCGCGACTGAGGGCACCCCAGCCTCCGCTCTCAGGTGCGGCGCGGGGCCACCTGGCCGCGCATTGTTACACAAATGGACGGCCCGAGAGCGCTGCTGCGCGCATCTGCCTGGGGCCGACGCCAGCGGCAGCCCACAATAAAGCGCCCCGCGGCGCCCGCCGCCGCCCGCCGCAAAATTAAGCGCAGATTTCATTTGCGATAATACGGTGGCGCCGCGTGTCGTGGAGCTGAGTTGAGCCGACCGCCACCCGCATCTGACCTGGCACCTGAGCTAGCGTGGCTGATTAGAGTGGGATGGGGAGGGACGGTGCTGGCAGGGAGGGAGGGAGGGAGGAGGGAGGCACACTTCAGCGCACCGTGATCCGGGATCAGCCACGCGCCCCGTTTAATTAAAGAACAATGGAGCTTAATTCGTTGTAATTTAAGGTCGGGGAACGTTACAGATGCGGGCGCAATCATCTAATTTATTTTGATAACCTGAGTAAGTGGTAGAGGGGAGATGGAGATGAGTGCCCTGCCATACCGAGGACCCACCCTAGTACGAAACACTGGGTCCCGCCAACTCCTTGGACACGACGCTCCAAGTCCATAGCCTACACAATTAACCAAGGCTATGTCTTAACGGGGCTGCTATGGTTTACCCGAAGGCCTGGCTTCATAGAAGATATTACCTTCATGACCCTCTATTTCAGTCACAAGCTCGTTCCGACAGCCATTGACCCACTTCAGGTGCTATGACCTTTCTGAAATGGGTGATGACTGCAGCGAATCCTCACTTCATCAGAACATCACGGTGATATGTCTAACTCCAGTATGATTAGCTGCCTCGTAAAGTGTTATCACCTGCAGTAGCTGTTATCGACTAAAACAATCAAACATTGGCATACCTTGCTCTAATACGAGTTCCTGTGGCGAACGGGTGATCAATTGAAGCTCATTGAGCTAGTTACGCACAATTTGGCTCGACCATTAGTGATAAAAGAGCAGAAATGCTGGTATTATTACCTACTGGTGTTGAGCACAATTGGTGGAAGGCAGCCATCTGCCCCGGCTTTGTCTACCCATTAATAAAGTCTTAATTGGAGACAAATGATACTCACTTACAGCTCTCGGTTTGGATGATCCTGCACTTTCGTATAATGCTGGACGTGCGGCAAACAAAGACAGACATCACAGAAGCAAACAAAGACAGAGGCAGCTCGGCGGCTACTTCCAGCACTGAGGTGAGGAGGTAAGAGGGCGATTTGTATACAGCGGATTCAAACCAATCTGCTAGATCGTCCACAGGCAGCATCGCTCTGACCTATAACATTAATGATGGAAATTTTACCGCACCAGAGGCGCACAGTCGGCTTCGTGCGATGCCTTTGTTTTCTACTCGTGCATATTTATACCGAAGCGTCTTTCAAAAGTAGGCGAAAGCACAAGCACGATGAAATGTTTTAGGAGTTTTTAGGAGTTGTGCTTATTCAGCGTGATCATTTCGTTACTTTCACAGGCTAAAGGAGGCACGAGTGCAATGTTTGACAACTATTGTCACCACCCTGCCCCCTCACTCAAGAAACATAGGGGGAAACCTATGATTTTGCCCTCATATAGTCATTAGTCATTTTAGTCATTTTTCATTTCTTTCATTTATTTAGTAAATTTCTCAGTCAAAAATACAAATCGAGCTAAGTTATTGGAGAGCTCCTCTTACAAATTTGTAAGAAGAGCTCTTCAATAACTACGCTCGATTGTTATTTTTGACTGAAAAATTATTTAATAAAATAAAAAATAAAAAATGTTAAACGATCAAATAGTAATATATATATATTATATATATATATATATATATATATATATATATATATATATATATATATATTTCCGCTGACACTGGCCTAAATCCGAGGGAGATCCCATTTTCTTTGTGTGTGTTTTTTTGGAGGGGGGGAGGCTTTGGTCGAGGGGCCCCTGGGTTTATTTGCCCCAATCCGAAAATAGCTTCCTCCGCCGCTGGCCAACACACACCGGCCACACCTGGACCCCTTCGGAACACCGTGCTGAGGGCCTCATCTTCGGAGCACCGTGCTGAGGGCCTGGCCCAAAACAGACGGCCAGTCCAAACTAATCACACTGCCCTCACCATTAACTCCCACTGTGCCCGCCTGCTGCCCTCGGCAGCAGAGCAGCGTTCTGCAATCAAATTCAGCAGGGTAATTACATTTTGGCGTCAGAAATGACCGTGCGTGCGGCAGTTGGGTGGGTAAACAGCGCGGCCGAGGCCGGGGAGCTGTCGCCTTCTAGCACAGCTCGCACCGTTTGGTATGCTAACCAGCCAGGCACGACAAGCCGCCCGCCGTCAGCCCGCGACCCGACACACTCGCTATTTAATTAGGTTTCCGCGCGCACAGTATCTTATCCGATTATCCAGCAGTTATAAATTAAATCAGGCTCCATTAACGTACCGGTGAATTTTTGTCTCCGGGTTCAGCCCTGCGGACAGGTTGTCGACCGATATTGTGTGGGGATGTGTTATCACTTACTGCAGCAGAAAGTTCCGGCGGAGTTGGGCGCCCAGTTTCGACTTTCGACACGCAGGATTCAGGAGCCAGTCAGCCAGTCAGCCAGCACCAGCTTCGCTGCTGCTGCTGCTGCTGAGGTGCACAGCACAGCGAGTTGGTCCAACCAGGCCAAAGTCACTGACGTGCAGACAAACATTGACCTGAAACTCTGGTGTCGGCGTCGCTTATTTGCAACAGTGCTACTTGCAGTAGCCTCCAAGTTGAATAACGTTTATCACCGGCGAGTTGGCGACTTCAGCGCTATGTCTTGCCATTTTGCCCCCTCGTGTGCCCCCACCAGTTCTGCCGCCCCTGTGCTGGCCGCTCTCCGGCCGGTAGCCGCGACCCTGAGTTGTGATTGGATCTGTCACGGACAGAGGCCCCGGAGGAGCGCCCCGGGAGAGCGAACAGGTCGTACCTGAGAGTACGGAGCCGACGGCACGCCGTCAGGTGAGATTGCCCCGGGGGCTCGGGGACCGTGCCGACCGCGCGAGTGAACAGGCCGCTTACGACGGGCCCACATCAAGGGACTCGTACAAGGACAGAGAGGTTCAGGTCAGTCTATCACGGACGTGCAGGTGCCGGGCGGGATGGGGCGGGGTGAGGTATGTGGCCGGTGATTGCTGAGGCACACAAAAGGAGGACAAAGTGCCGTACCTTGGCGAACAGGAACGAGGAGCGATAAAACTTCACAAGTTTAATCGATGGGACTCTGAACGGCTGCCAAAACCGTTTCCTGGCATGCATATGGTAAGACTGATGTTAAATATCGTCAAAGTTGATGGGTCTGGCCGCTCATGGCCATCTGGTTCCAGAAACGGCCCCACATTATGCTGATTTCCCGCAGATCCTTGAGGAGACTTTGTATTGCTGAGGGCGGCTGATTAGTGATTAGTCCCCAGACGTCTGACTACCGAACACAGGACATAAATTATGACAAACTCGGAGTTTCAGACAACCTTGCTTGTCTCAATCCTACAAATTGATTCAAGCATTGAGGAACCTTCAATACCCGCATGGCAACTAAGCATTTTACACAACGTCAACACCCAGTTCCATTTTCTGCGTAATGATCGAGTCTTGGTCGCCTTGCCATGTGTTCAGCACGCTTCCGTCGGTTGTTCTGCACTCACTGCAGGCAGTGAGTGGTGAGTGCAGCGTGAGACAGGAACTCTGGTCCGCGAAACCGGGAGGATGTGTTGGGACTCCAGAGAGGCGGCGGGGCGCCATCCCAGGCCGCGACGTGTGTTGTGTGTGTGTGTGGTGTGTGTGTGTGTGTGTGTGTGTGTGTGTGTGTGTGTCTGTGTGTGTGATGGATACGCCCGGTCGGCCCGAGCACGGCCACGACACGGACAATCAAACGCAGCGGCTCGGCGGCGGCTGCAGAGCTAAGACGAATCGAGTGATTAGGAGACAGCGCCTGGCATCGGCCGCCGCCGCCACCGCTGCCGCCACCGCCACCGCCACCGCTCAGGCCGAGCCTAAGCAGGCGCCGCTCTCTAATGACCCAGCACGGCCCGCCGACCGCCGACCGAAGGCTAATCACGTTAAAAGGTGTATGGATTCTGCTAGAAAATGTGCCCTCTATGTATGAATAAACATGAGCGGTGGCGCTGGCGCTGCCGGGCGACGGCAGATGTCGGAGCGGTGGCGGGTCGCTGCCGACACAGACCAGGTGCTGCCGCAGCGCGACGCGTGGGAAGTGCACCCACCCGGTGCCGCTGTTTGTTCGGGGATCCGGCCAAAAAACCCTGTAGGATCTGCGAGAGAGCGGAAGAAAGAAATAACATTTATTTTACCTCATTTTCATGGCATGCACGTACCACGAGAAATGCATCGGAAAATGTCATAAATGCGTATAGGTAAATAGGTATTAGATTTAAATCCAGAATAGTTTCTCATCAGCTGTATTGACAAAATAAGGGAGGGACAAAGGCGGCAGAGAAAGCCTCATGCAGCATTGACATTTTCATCCTAAGATACTGCTCCTTTGAACAGACCGGAGACTCAGGGCGCGCCAATCTGATATCCATACACAGAATCGCTATCTTCAACTCTCCTACATATTTTGTCAAATCCATCAGCAGAAAACTTCTCGCATGCGTGAAGGGAGGCGCGTCTCGAACAGTTTGGTTCGGCCACTGTCGCCAGGCGGCGCGGCCGGAAGCTTTTAGAAATCCCCGTCAGTAAGCACTTTGTCGCCGCTCCCCCACGTCCTGGGCTTTCATCGATGTCGGCACCTGACGCCTTGCGAGCGGCGCCGCCGTCGCCGCCGCGCCGTGTGCCCATTACGGCGCTGTTTGACAAACATGGCGCGCCGTCAGCCAGGTGAGAGCTCCTCCGTTGGCCGCGCCGCCGCCGCCGCCGTGCGTCGCATTCGACGCCACTCCGTCGCTCTCCATCCCGGGGTACTCACCACAATGTATAGCGCCGCACCGCGTCTCGGGTGCAGTCCTCCCCTGGCTCGCCTCTCACTTACCTAGAAAAGAGAGGAAAGAACGACGTTGATTGGCGGCACTGGAGGTGGAGGCTGACGCTGGCCGACAAACAGGCTATCAGAACCTGGCGTGGCCGGTCGCGCCCCGGGCGGTGGCAATCGCACGCGCCAGCCGCCCGGGCCGTCAACAAACCTCCTCGGGGGACGCCGCCGGCGATTAACGCTCGTCTCCGGGGCGTCACGGTCGCCGCCTGGCGGAGCCCGTCCCTGCCATCGCCGCCGCCGCCGCCGCCGCGGCCACCTCGCCGCGCCGCAATTACTGGGTGTGATAGGGTGTGGTGCACGGCGGGCGCCAGGCGGCGGCGCTGGAAGCCACGGGGATGTTTACCCGGCGGCGGCGATGGATGGCGCGGCCAGGGAATGTCGTCAGTCAGTGAGTCGATTACGACGCAGGCGATAACAGCGCACTTTGTCGGGCACGGGGCGCGCAGCGGCCGGCCACCGGTCGCCGGGGACCGGTATCAGTCCCCGCCTTCATTACCGACAACCGGACGGCGGAAAATCGCGCGCCGCCACCGCCGCCGATGCACCAGCATTGCCCTGCCAGTGGCGCGGCGATTGTAAGCGGCTCGGTGCGCCACATCGGCCGCTGCGTCCAGCTGGGAGATCGGGGGACAGACGCTGATGGTGGTGAAGCGACGAAAGACGTTCGTTTGTCTGCTCAAAGATTCGGGTTCACTACGTGTTACTTTGTGTAACGTCATGACTAGCGGAATGCTTAATTATGGCGAATGACTCACTGCGTAAAGCTTAAACAGACAGCAGACAGACGTCACGCATTGCGCAGGCAGACGTCACGTTGCATCATGTGTTTCTTAAAAGGTAACAGAAAACACCATTAACTTTTCAGCTTGTTATCATTAAATATTCACCTGATTAATGTTTGATAACTTTTACTTTTACTTAGCAGTTCTGATGTCCTTTCTCGATGTCCTTGCACTGCTCTTTGAAACTACTTAACTTGCACACGGACACAGCGAAGCCATCCAATGCAGTAAATACAACACAGTGCACTGCATTGATACGTACGTTCTTGATACCCCTGCTTACACAACAACGACCACGGTGTCGATTTTTTTATACTTTTGGAGGGCCCGGGCCCCCAATATTTTGTCAAAATCTTAACATTAGGACTATGGCGTTGCCATGTTAGAATGGAATTATAATCGATTAATTAGCAATTGGGGCTCCCCCAATCATTTTCCGAAACTGACACTCCTGGCAACGACCACAAAGTTAGCTCCAGTCTCACCAGCAGCCGTCTCTGCTCTGCTTCCTTCCACACCATCCGACGAAAAAGCTCCCACCTTCCCACCGTGACGTCATCGTTTCTGGCCTCAGCTCGGCTCCGCTCGTCTCTGCCGACGGGTCAGCCCAGGGCAATAGAACATCAGCCCATGTCGGACTGTCTCGATGGCCCCGTGGCCAGTAATGGCTTGATCTACGGTCCAGCCGCCGTGGAGCACCGCCGGCTCCGTCTGGCTTCAGGGGCGGCAGGTGAGAACGGTTCGCGGGCCCAGGGGAGCAGCTGAGTCGAGCCGAGCCACTCTGTTCCCAGAAGTCAGCCCTCTAATGGGGCCACGTCTCGAGCCCGGAGCCACCGCGATCGCACGTCGAGTCAGAACACTTCGCACTAACCGGACAAAGGCGATCGCTCGGCAGCGAGTGAGGGCTGGCCGCCATCAGTGCATAACTTAATGGCTGATGAATGGCAATTGCCAGGCATCTGCATGTGACCACCCGATTACCGATCGATGTGAACTATCACGGAACGCGGGGAACGGACCACCGATTACGATCAATTGAACTATCACGGACGCCGGGAACGACCACCGATTACCACAAGTGAACGATCACGGGAAAGCGGGAACGACCACCCGATTACCGATCAATGTGAACGATCACGGAACGCGGGAACGACCACCCGATTACCGATCAATGTGAACTATCACGGAACGCGGGAACAACCACCCGATTACCGATCAATGTGAACTACCACGGAACGCGGGAACGACCACCCGATTACCGATCAGTGTGAACTATCACGGAACGCGGGAACGACCACCCGATTACCGATCAATGTGAACTATCACGGAAAAAGGCGGGATACGACCACCCGATTAGGATCAATGTGAACTGATCACGGAAAGCAGGGAACGAACCGACCGATTTTACCGATCAATGTGAACGATTCACGGAACGCAGGAACGACCACCCGATTACCGATCGATGCTGAACTATCACGGGGAAAGCGGAACGGACACCCGATTACCAATCAATGTGAACTATTCACAGAACGCGGAACGACCACCGATTACCGATCAGTGTGAACTATCACGGAACGCGGGAACGACCACCCGATTACCGATCAATGTGAACTATCACGGAACGCGGGAACGACCACCCGATTACCGATCGAATGTGAACTATCACGGAAAGCGGGAACGACCACCCGATTGCCGATCGATGTGAACAATCACGGAAAGCGGGAACGACCACCCGATTACCGATAAATGTGAACTATCTCGGAACGCGGGAACGACGTTTAAAGCCCGTGTTGCTAGGGTCGGCTTCTTAGATCGTACTCAGGATGAATTTACATAGGCGGAACAATAAGAGAATGGAAGGTAAGCCAAATTCAATGCTTTGTTTGGTGATTGGTCTGCTTGCATTGAAGAAGACAGTGTATTTAAAAATCTTCCGCGGGTGGGTGTTCCGGTTTCATTTCAACAGGATGCAGCACAGGCTCATTAATTCATAAGTGCCAAATGTCCCAAATTCCGTCTTCAAACATGATTAAATCATTCCGAACCGACACATAACCCTTAATGCGACCAAACGAATTGTCATGACATAATCTACTGAAGAACCAAAACAAACACCTTTTCAGAATTAGCCGCGCCGCCTTTCCGGCGCCAGGACCGGTGTCATAATTACCTTCCTGAGTGTGTGACCGGATAGGCCCGGACAGGGCAGAGAAGAGGCAGAGAAGGGGCAGCGAAGGGGCAGAGAAGGGGTAGGGTGGCCGGCACACAGCAGGGACAGCGGACCCTGGTCACTGCCGGGCGGCCCATCTGCCCGTTCATCAATCGTCCGGGACGGCCCGACTTCCGGTCGGTACCTGGTAAGGTGTCCGGTTACCGGCGGCACCGGTAACGGTTACCCGCCCCTCCCCGACCCCCGCCGGCACCTCTGTTGTCACAGCTGATGACAGCATCTGGTCAGTTAGCGACCGACTGACTACTGGTCACTGATCACTGCTCAGTGGTCAGTGGTCAGAGCCGCCAGTCGCACCCAGGTGCCAACTGGCACATCATGGGAGAGGTGACCCTAGTGTCATCTTCATGTCATCGACAGATAAAACCTTTGTTTTATCTGTCCACGTCTTGAGCTACTGCTGAGGTGCTGCTGAGATGCTGGAGCTACCCGCCCTCTTCCTTGTCTACCGCCTGCCGCCACCTCTTTCTTGTCCCTCCTCCACCGCCAGAGTTCCTTCAACTCGCTGGGTTCGTTTTCTAACCGTCGCCGGGGCGGACACCCACACCTAGCTGGACGGGCGGAAAACAGAGCTGTCTCGACGCCGACATCTGAGAATCGATCTGCGGCGTCGCTGGGTGCCGGCTGTTGTTTCAGCCGACTCGACCGCCACCGCTGACGCCGCTGACGCCGCTGATCGCTCATATTGTCTCCGGCAGGTAGCCGCGCGATCGCCCGCCTAGTTCGCGTCGGCGCCGCCAGGGGCGCGCGCGTCGCGCCGGGTCGCGCCGGGTGGCCAGTAATGATGCTCGGCACCTTGAATGTCGCCAGATGTGCTGCCCTGCTGGGGCCGGAGCAGGGCGGGACGCATCGGGCGGAGGTGGGGAGGGGGAGGGAGGGTCGTCAGGTAGCAGGCGAGACAGGAGAGGACGCGGAGGACGCGCCCCGGTGGTCTCACCGTCGACGACGACCGACGCGACTCGGGAAAACACGCCGGTGACAGGGACGCCACAGACGGGACGGACAGGAGGGACGGCAGGGGAGGACAGGGGCGTCGATCGGTAGGGGGGCATCTCATCTGGCCAGGAACGAGCCAACACGTGGGAATTCCAGACTCGGAATGGCATGGCCGCCAGAGAAGTGGCATGAGTTTATAGAACGTCCGCTGACCCTATCCATGTTATTCACAGCTTATGGGCGTACCGCGCTGCAAGGGACGAATTATTACGTGGGAGATTCCCTGTAGCGTTGCACAATCAGTGGCGTATCTGCAATTGCATGCCTTTAGCTGCAGACGTCGGCCCTGTCACCAGTATACTGCACACTGCATATGTCAGGTACAGGAGGTGCAGCCAGGGTGCAGCGAAGGTCTGGGAACTACCGGCTCCGGCCTCCACTCAGCGGGAGAGGGAGCCCATCGCTGTGGGACAGTGAGTTACACTTCACATCCGCCCACCCCAGCGGCTCAAGTCAGAGGAAATCCGCGCTCGCTGCAGGACGCGCGCAATCCGGGTCCGGTCGGGTCCGGGTCCGGTCCAGTTGGTCTGGGTCTGGGTCTGGGGTCTGAAGATCTGATCTGGTCCTGGGTCTGGGTCTGGGTCTGGGGGTCTGGGTCTGGGGTCTGGGGTCTGGGTCTGGGGTCTGGGGTCTGGGTCTGGGGTCTGGGGTCTGGGTTGGGGTCTGGGGTCTGGGTCCTGTCTCGGTTGGGGTCTGGGTCTGGGGTTCTGATCGTGGGGTCTGGGGTCTGGGTCTGGGGTTGGTCTGGGTCTCGGGTCTGGGGTCTGGGGTCTGGGGTCTGGGGTCTGGGGTCTGGTCTGGGTCTGAGTCTGGTCCCTGGTCTGGGTCTGGGTCTGTGTCTGGGTCTGTCTGGTCTGGGTTGGGTCTGGGCTGGGTCTGGTCTGGGTCTGGGTCTGGGTCTGGGTCTGGGTCTGGGTCTGGGTTTGGGTCTGGGTCTGGGTCTGGGTTTAATTAGATATATCAATGAACACTAGGCTATTTGCCATCCTTTTTCATAGTAATCTATCATACTCAGCTTAGTCACAGCATCTTTTTTTAAGTAAGACATCCAAATACAAATACAGAAAACAAAGAAATAGTATCGTGGGTATACATTCCGAAAATAGCATCAATGTTATCAGTGGCGTAAACAAAAATATCTGTGTTCGGGTATGGGTAAAGGTCCGGGTCTGAGTCGGGGTCAAGGTCCGGGTCTGAGGCTACAGATTGTAGCGTGAACGAGTATGGCGACAGTGTCTGCCGTCGCATATCGTTAAGCGAATTAAGACATTCAAATGAAGGAAATTATGGGTAATAATAGCCTAGTGCTCATTGATATAGCAAATGAGATTGAACATGAATGCAAATATTTTATGCGCTGACGACACGAACGGCGCCAGCCTGGCTAACGAATGACACCTTTTCGCGGCCTGGGGTGTAAATCAATTTTCGGTGTACATATTTCGAATGTAAATATCAAAACTAAACAATTGAGTACAAATTAAATATAAATATTTTTATCAGGGCAGCTAACAGGGTTATTGTCGGATGAAGTACGGCACATGCAATATTTGTATTACATTATTTATGGTATCTTTTGAATCTAATTTCATATATCAGTGAACACTAGGCTTTTTGCTATCCTTTTTCATAGTAATCTATCAAACTCAGCTCAGTCATAGTGCATCATTTTGTAAAGTAAGATATCCAAATACATGATACAAAGAAATAGTATCCGTGGGTTTACATTCCGAAAATTGCATCAATATTATCAGTGGCGTAAACCAAAATATACAACACTGGTAACTCTGGAAGAAACATTTATCTAAAATTTACCCAAGTCTATCCGAAAAAAAGTTTGAGTTATGCAAAAGAACAGCCTAGCCTGAAGGACCCTAACTACGATACAGTATTATTGTAACCAAGTGCTGTCATTATTATCAAACCTTATTGTAGCGAAGTGCTAGGATCAGATTCAGATGTCAGTTGTCACCTTCATCGGATTGAAATTCACTAGATACACGCTCACCAGTTTCGTTTATTTGTATACGCGAGGTCTTGTTTGCTGGATTACATTTGTCCACATTGTCACATGCCATTGCCAGCTGACTGAGTATAAACAGAAGCATGCCATTGCTGTGCCTTTTTCTCCAAGACAGTCAGATCACATTCCCAGAAAACGAATCATCCCATTATACAGCGACACAGGCCACAACAAACAAAGTGATATTGAATATCCGTAAAAGCCAATGATCATTTCGGTCCATCAGGGACGTTTTGGGCATCATCCTAAGAGCGGATCAAATAAACAACTGTCATATTTATTCGGAGCAAGCTCAGTCCTGGATGTAAATTCGAGCCCTTCAGGCCCAAAACAATTAATCGTATTTGGCATGATGCCAATGTACCGTTAGCTAGTGTACAATGATCACAAATTGTATATTGTTTCATATCTTCAATGGTTAAGTATTCATTTTCTTCATAATTGTATTATCGGCGGTCAAGTGGTTGCGATAAACCCTGCCTGCAGATTGCAGTGGATAACCAGAACCAGCTCTGAGTAGACCAAACCAAATGCACGTTTTCACCTGCCAGTCACATGAGGTGCAAAAGTTCCCCGGTCTGTTTTGATCTTTCTCGAGACCCTCCCCCCCCCTCCGGTGTCGGAGAGCCCTCCGGTGGAACCCGACACTGTGAGTTCGGCAGCGGACCGCGCCGCTGCGCCTCCTCCCACCAGCTGCCCATCAGCTGTCAGCGGCCGTGCCGTCAGCGGCCGGAGACCGTCAGCGGCCGGAGAACCACGGCGGCGCATCATACCGAGTGTGTGGTGTAGGTCAGGTCGCTGCCCGACACAGCAGTACACACGGCCGGCTGTGTTACAGTCATAACGAGTGTGTGGTGTATGGGTCAGGTCGCTGCCCGAACACAGCGTACACACGGCCGGCGTGTGTAATCTACGCGGAGTGATGTGGTGTAGGTCAGGCCGCTGCCCCGTGACACCAGCAGTAACCACGGCCGGCGTGTGTACACTCATACAGAGTGTGCATGTGGTGTAAGGTCAGGTCGCTGCCCGACACAGCAGCTACACACGCGGCGTGTGTACATCATACCGCGCGTGTGGTGTAGGTCAGGTCGGCTGCCCGACCAGACAGCATACACACGCGGCGTGTGTACATCATACAGAGTGATGTGGTGTAGGTCAGGTCGTGCCGACACATGCAGGCTACACACGGCGGCTGTGTACACTCATACCGAGTGTGTGGTGTAGGTCAGGTCGCTGCCCGACACAGCAGTACACACGGCCGGCGTGTGTATGGGCTGCTGCAGGCTGACTGGCTGACAGACCGACGTGGCAGCGCTGTGTCTGTGATGTGTGCGTGTGGGGTACTGTGGGGTGCGCCGCCTCCTCCGCACCATCCCGCTATCGGCGCATCTGAGAGGGGTGCGGGACCGCGGCGCAGGCGACCGAGCGCGCCGCCGCGCGGTGGTTGACGTCACCGACGCAGGCGACGCGACACGTGACGTCACCGACGCGGCGGCGACGCTGGCGGCACGCCGCGTCGCATTGTGTCGGATTCGAACTGGCCAACGGCCGGCGTCGCGTCGATCGATAGCCGCGTCGGCCGTGTGTCGCCGTGCGGCCGGCGGCCCGGCGCGACACAGAATCCATTTACCGGTTATGATTGCATCCCCCTCCGATCGTGATTTATCATAACACAAATCCAGGTTTACGCGCCATTGTGGCGCGGCCGGCGGGGCGCGCCGCCAGCTGATTGCACATTCACTGGCTAGGTGGGGCGGCCAGCACGTGCCCGTGCACAATGCCCGTCCATCTGCCAGTTGGCGACCGCGCGCGCCGTGTAAAGCGCCATTATACCTGGATAATCGGTGCGCCGGTATTGCCCAGGTTGACACGCGTCGCGGATAATGCGGCGGCCGCGCGGGCTGGGGGAGGGGACGGGTGAGGGGTACGGGCAGGTGACGTCGCCCCCCGCCACCGGCAGATGAGGCTGGGTGAAAACACAGCTTCCAGTTCAGTGACTCGTCCACAAACGTTTGCCGAAGTAATTATGCCGTCCAGGTGCTCGGAAAGAAGCGCCCATTCAGCGAGCGTGGCTGCCGACCGGGGGGCGGCAGGGGGAGGGCGGCGGCCGCACCGGTGTGTGTGTGTGTGGGGGAGAACCTGGCCGTGATTCTCCCCCCCACGCCGAGGAAACGGGAGGGAACCGGGTCGGTCTTCAACAACTCTCCCTCCCTGCTCTCTCTGGTCTCGTCTTGCTGCGAAGTGGCCGGAGTCCGACACAAAAAGAACCCGCTGAACAGGTCCCCCACTTGCCGCGCCGTGTCTGTGCCTCGCCAACGGGCCGAGAAACAAGACACGGCAAGATAAACCATGAGCTGGGAAAAACAGCCTCTTGCCCTCTCCACCCGGCGCGCCGACGTCCCGGCTGGCTTCAGGTAGTCATAAACTGCCGGCTGCGAGAGCCACCCTTTCCCGGCGGCCGTCGACCGCTGGGGGAGGCACGGCGCCGGGGGAGGGGAGGGCAGCGTCGGCATCGTCGCGGCGCCTGCGACGCGCGCGCGCCGTGCACCCCTATTTGCCCGCTGGAGATCGGTAAAACTTAACAAAGACACCGGAGCCCGAATAAGCTGTGTGTCGTGTCAACAGGCGCGCTGCCTACCTGTGTTTGCCTATTAACTCACAATCAAACAGCGGACGGGGGCGGCGACGGCACGACCGCCGGCTGCCTGCCGCCCCCGCCCCCGCCCCTGCCCGGCGTCCACGTGACCCGCCCCGGGCGCCCTGGCGCCCCTGGTGCCTCTGGTGTACCCAGGTTGTTGCTAGCCCAGGCGCCCCTGTGCCCCTGGCGCCCCCTGCACCGCCACATGGCGAGGTAATCAGCTCAACTCAATCAGTCGATCTGGCGGGAAGGCTTGCCAGGGATTACGGCACGTGCAGGTAGCTTGAATACGCTCCCGGGGGTGACAGATGTGTCCCGGCGGCGCGACGCGCTGCCACAATGCGCTCAGCTCGCATCAGGCCAGTGCGCTCAGCTCGCATCACAGCGGCGCGTGCGGCTGAGCGTGCCCGACTGCGCACGTCAGCAGAACTCGGAGCACGCAGAATTGAATAGAGGGGCAATCATGCGTGCTCGGCGGGTATGGCTGGCAGGTCGGCGGAGTCGACCGGCTCAGGTTGGCCTGATAATTAGAAAGTCGCCCATAAAGTTAAACCGTGAACCATACATTGTTTTGCATGTTAAATCACCTTAAAACAAAATACAATATAACAAACATCAGTATTTTCTCCAAGAACATCACAAGAATCGCACAAGACAATATTAAAGACATCACTTTAATATGCTTGTTTATCAACATAATCCCATAGCGTTATAAAATTCCGTCGCCACTCGGCTGCCTATCGCTCTCTGTGTTGCCTCCGATCGGTTCAGCTTAGCCGGAGACACCGTGTCGTCCTTCGCGACCGGTTCGCTCCAGCCTGGCTGTCGACACCCGCCCCAACTCCGACGACTGGCAAACTTTCCCCGACACCTGGCTGATCAAATATCCGGGCCGATGCGTCTAGTTAGGAGTGCGTCGCGCGCCGACGTCGGTCGTCGCTACCGACGAGACGGGCGCGCTCGGGATGGCGGCCAGGTGTCGACGCGACACACGCGATGCACGCGAGAAAGCCGAACCGGCGACAACTTGACCATGATTAGGTTACGCGGTATAACTTGCCGAATTGGCGACCGGTCGGAGGGGGTGGGCGGTGGGTGGCTGCGGGCGGGGTGGGGGCGGCGGGCAGGGGATGAGTGGGGCGTTTTTTTCTTCCCCGTAACGACCTAAAGCCATTTTCCGGGGCGGGGGCGGGGAGCGAGGGTGAGAGCGAGGGTGGGAGCGGGAGCGGGGGCGGGGGCGCGGGCGCAGGTCAACACCTGCGTACAGTGCTCTATCCAGTATCCGCCCGATCCCCGCGGATCAGACTGAGGGAGGCGGGGAGGGAAGCTGGGATCGGAGGAACTGCTGACTGTGTCTCAGCCTAGGGCGACTGCCGCTGAGCCGGGCTGAGACCGCCACCTACCAACGCCAAGCCCGCCACACGCCACCACCGCGGCACCCAGCCAACGCCACAACAGCGCACCGCATACCAAGCAGCCCACCTTTTGCCACCGGCCATCCAGCCAACCCGCCACCGCTGCGCGCACACCGCCGCCACCACGGCACCGATACGCGACCCGCCGCCGCCCACCACCACGGCAGAGACCGATTTGGCCTGCCTGCCGCAGGGTATAACGAGATGCCGCTGCGGTGGCGGCGGCGGTGGCGGCGGTGCGGGCAGGGACGCACCTGGGCTGCCCGCGGCCGCCGTCCACACCAATCGATGACAGTGTTGGCTGGCCGCCGGGGATGGTCGGGTGTGGTCAGCAGGAGGAGCCGTGCTGCCAGCCGACAGCCGACCGACCGACCGCTGACCGCTGACCGACCGACCGCTGACCGCCGACCGGCCAGCAGGGAGGAGGGGTGGTAGAGCCCTGCCGCCACCGGCAGAACCATGCAGTGCCACTGGTTCGAGGCCCGAGGGACAGCACTGCAGAACCCTGCTGACACCGGCTGAAGGTTCAACAGAACCCCGCTGCCTTCCACTGCGCTGGCAGACGCCAGGACGCTGAGGTAGTCGCCGCGTTTCCGGACAATGCAACGTGGATCTGCGACGGCCGGACGGACTAATTGCATTTGCATACGCCAAATTAAAAGCCGTTGCTGAATAAGATGTTTCTTACAGGATAATTCAGGCATGGAATTGATCTCAGTCGAGGCATTGCGAGGCAGAGGCGGAAGTAATGCACGCACCTACCGAGTGAATAACAAAACGAGACATTATGCATAGGTCTGACACATGAATTTTACCGGTATAAACTTGTATAAACCAGTGAAACGGAGTCCCTCAGCTGCAGAGTAGGCCAGGTCAGGCCAAGCTCGGCAGATTGCTCCAATAGCCAAAGGATCGCCTCCCCTGCGTCGGACACAGAGGAGCCGTGCCACCTCCGACAGCCACCTGAGCCCAGACGACGCACCTTCACCCCTGTCGCGTAACGAGTCGGCAGCTGAGAAGCCCCGCAGGACCCGGTTGCTACCCTGGGGACATTAATAGCCAGTGGCGTCGGGCGGTACGACGTCACCCAATCTGGCGCACTCACCTGGGGCCCGCCACCTGATGCCGCGCCGGCGAGACAATCAATGGCGCAGCGGCGACGAGTCCCGGCAGGCAGGCGGCGCGGCGCGGCTCCCTTCCTCTCCTCTCCTCTCCTCTCCTCTCCTCTCCTCTCCTCTCCTCTCCTCTCCTCTCCTCTCAGCCACCGCTGGAGGACTAATTCCAGCGGCGAGACGCCAGTGCGCCAGCCAGATGAGCCTTTCATCGCAAACAGCAGACAATCCGAAATGGACTCGGCTCCCCGGAGATCCTTTTTCCTCCTTCTGCTCGCCGGCGCAAATCCGCTCCATCAATCGAGCTCTATTTTCCTTTCATCCTCTCCCGGCCGGCGGACCTGTCAAAACGCACCTGAGCTCGCGCCGTCCGATCGGCCGGGCACGGCTCCCCAGGGAGACAGCAGCGGCGGCGCCTGCCGAGGGAGCGCCACCTGACCACTCCAGTCTATCGGAGCGAGACGCCTCGGGCGCCGCGCCGCGCTGCAAGTGCCACGCGGGACCAGCCGGGGCCAACCGCCGGAATCGAGGCGAGACAACGTCACGGCCTCGCTGGACCGCCGCCTCTCACTCACCGGCAGTGTAACCGTACGCCGGACGGGTTGTGAATACCTGCCGAGTGTTCTCACGCCGGCTCTCAAGTGTTTTGTCCCGTGAAAGGCCGACGCGGAGAATCGAGCGATGTGTCTCGCACAATCGCGGCGCGCAGGTACAATACCGGCGCGGACACGTGGGAACGCCGATTAAATGGACAGTCTCGAGTTTCCGCCCCGCAAATGGACTGATAAACATATCCATAAAAGCACCTTTGGTCGGCCGGCGGTCGCCTGGGAAAGCGCGGCCGGGGCGGCGGCGGCGGCGGCGGCGGAGGCGGCGTTGTTGGTCGTCATTACAGCACACCAACAGGGGGGTGCAGCGGTCGCTGCCGCACTCCTGCCGCCATAAACGTGTCTCCAATCGGCGGCCGCAGGTCACACAGGACACGGGCGACACCTGTTTGTTTGAAGTCACCGCTCGGGCCGCTCGGGCCGCCCGGGCCGCTCGGCGCTGGCTGGCGGAGGTCCCAGGTGTGAGAGGAGGCCGGAGGGTCGAGTGGCAAGTCAACACAGGAGACCCTCTGACAACTCAGCCCAGCCGTCCCAGAGGGACGAGGGACGATGTTCGGGGAAGGTGTCAGCCCGGCCAGTGACCTGCTACTTCCGGTTACCACCCCGAGACCGACCGACCGACAGACAGACAGACAGACAGACAGACAGACAGACAGACAGACAGACAGACAGACAGACAGACGCTGAGCTGGTACCGGCCGGTAATGGCGGCCGGTAACATTTGGCGGCGGCGGGCGCCGTCCGCTGCCGTCCATTTACTCATTAGCACCCCTTCTGCGTGATTAGCTGTGCTCACAGAAAACAGGCGAGCAGACACCCCAGGGAGACACACAGAGGTCATCTCGCTGACAGACATCACCGGAACTGGGGGTCACCGGCCCGGACAGACGGAGGCCAAAGGTTACCCTGCGCAGGGCAGAATCTCAGCAAGTGCGGTGGTACTGCATGTTGGGACTTTTAGTTACCATATTCGCAACCACGGCATGTCATACCAGAGACGTTTTCCACGTGTTGTCAAAATCACGACAATTTGTGTGTTACATTGAGCTGCAGCGATTCGCGCTGAAAAAAGATGGCATTTGGTAAGTTTTGACAAAATTGGAGACAGACTGCGACCGAATATCACAACTTCCAACTGACTATGGAACACATTCACCGTTCTGATCAAAGTGGAGTGTGAATAGTGACTACAGATTACCTGAGTGCAAACTTTTACTCATTTGACCAGGACGGCCAGACTAGGGACCGATAGTTCTATCACTCGAGGTCTCCACGGCTCGAGAATTGTGAGGTTACCACCTGAGACCTCCGAGGAACGAACGACTTAAATAGACGTCACCCACTCACATGCAGTACCTAAGCCTCTCCCGACCCCACCCCACCCAACCCCCGCCAAACGTCACGGCCATCAGCGTGAGCTGTCAGAAACCCACCTGTCCAACGATTTCTCAATCCCTCTTAAACTGCTAATGCGAGACGCCCACGGCAGGGGCGTTTCAGCGAAATGCAATAAGCCGTCCGGCATACGAGCCGAGCGCGTCGGGCGGCAGCAGGCCTGTTGGCCGAATCAAATACCTGTCAATTTGCCGGTAACGCCGCCGCTCGACACACTCGCAAGCATTCGCGTCACACGCCATCAGACAAATGACAATATTATTGCATTGAGTGCGGCACGAAGGCGGCGCGAAATCGCGTTACCGTCGAATAGCAGTAATCAAGGTTTCCATGACAACGCGCCGCCGCTGGTCGGTGGTGGATCGGGACGCGTTGATTGGCCGAGCAGCGCGTGCATACTGCCAGGTAAACAGCGACTCGTTACCGGGCAGATTGCCGTCATCAGAGGCGGCGGCGGCGGCGGCGACGGCGGCCGTCATTAGGGTAGCACTAGATAACGAGTGACCTGGCGGCCGGGGCGGAGATGCGGGATCAGAGGTGGAGGCGCGTGGCACGTGACTTATCACAGGAGAAGGGTCAGGTATGTGAGAGGTGGTGATGAAGCCAGTTGTCGCGCCTCGGCAGGCCAAGATGGACGCAGAAGGAGGATTCAGAGAGAGGCAATGGTATCGTCTGGGTCAGAAGTTGCTGAACGCCGATTGCTGACAGCACTTTGATTGCTCTCGATTCAACAACGTTTTACTGATGCAAATGCTGCGACTAAATATGACGTCAAAATTAATTTGCGCAATGTTAATGCATCCATTCTAGACAGACAGCCCTGCAGCTCGGTCGGTGCGGGCTGGACCAATCTGACTAATGACATTTTGCGCTTCATGTAATAATTTGCCGGCGAATTTATGCTGGGCGGCCACTAGAGTGGACGTGCGGGGCAATGTAGCGGAAGGTAGATTGCCTTTTGTCCGCTGGTTGTCACTTGTCACCGTTCTCGGCTTGGATTCGTGTCAGACATGCCATACCACCCTGCGGAAATCCGACTCCGCTGCAGCTGGACCAGCTCAAATAGCAGCCAGAATCGAGCTAAATGTCAGCGGTCTGACAGTCAGACATTTAGATGAATGAGAAGTACACATAATTACATGACCGATCTCCTTGTCGTTTCATGATATCACATCGCAAACATGTAGAGACCAGGCTGAGCTTTATTATCCTAATAATTTTATACAGAACACTTGATACGAGCTGCATTCACGAGCTGAAAACTATTCTACACATTTTTTGCGTTCATATGTTGATATGCAACCATGTTTTTCATTGAAGATACCTACACAGGTATTAATGTTAATAGGAACTAAATGTAACACATCATTATCATATCAAGATTGAAGAAATTGCTCATAGGAGTATGTGAGGTCATTACAAATAAGTATTGCATGCATTGTACGATATACATATTACATACACCACCGGTCCACCACCACCTATCAATAAAAAAATCGGTCAAATTTGGGACATTTTTGGCTTCAACACAAATCGGTCGGTGTTTGGACAACCGAAATGCCTCCCATTTGGTATCGGTTTGGTATCGTCAGGATTTTTTTTAAAAATTACATCACAAATACCTACCCTTGCCCAGTTTAAGCCACCATTAGCATTGACATATGCATAGAATGAATCCCCTGAGGCAGTGGCGTATTTACGGGGGCCATGGGAGGCCATGCCCCTCCCCTGGCGCCGAAGGCGCGCTCCAGAATATGTTGTATCCATTCGGCACGGACACCGTTTATATGTAAATTTCAAGATAACCAGGACAAATATTTTTGTTACGGATAATGCAAGTGGTTTTATAAGTATTGTCTATATAGTTATTGTATTTCTATATTGTGAATTGTGCTAAAGCATGTGGCCCCACTGGCGGATCCAGGGGGGGAGGGGCATCAGGGGCTCCCCCGCAGGAATCTGGGAGGCATTCAATACAGACATACCCCCTCCCCGCGTGCGTTCCCTGTACTGAACGTGAAAAACAATGATCTTAGGAGATAACTGCAAAAGTTAACAACTTTTCGGGGAAAGATAACATTTTTTCGTAAAATTAGCCTTTGAAGCAGTCGTATTGTTGTCTTTCCTGCTATCTATAAGAAACAAACAACACAAAATTTGGGCCGCTTCGTGGCATGACACAAGTTTCGCACTTGCTTAAACAAATTAGGAAAGTGGATAAATGAATTATATTACGTGTCTGACAGAGGCTTTCCTTGACGGTAGCTTCTGGCCCCAGGGCCCAGTCTCTTCATAAAATATAAATTTCAAGCAGGCTACATTAATAGCTAGCCCGCCGAGTTACGAAAAAGGCGACGCGAACCCAAGGACGCCGACATCGGCACCCGGAAGCTGCTCCAGCGGTGCCCAACTTGCTGGACAGAAGAGCTGATAGTGAGGACCAGACCAGGACCATCTTCCCAAGCCATCTTCCACCAGGTTTCTCCAGAGCCACAAGGACAATTTATGTGCGGAAAAGTCCTTCTGCCTCAGTCCTACTAGTTTCAAACCATTTGCACTATTACCAGCTGTTTGTTATAGTTTGGTACAAATGTAAAAATACCAGGAAACCAGTACAGTTATTATTATGATATGTACTATTAAGTGTTGACTGCCACCGGTCATCGTGCTCTGCTATCCGAGGAAATGTATATGAAAAACTACATTTATTTCAATTTTCTACATCATACCGAGCTGTGCAAGCAGGAAAAGGATTATCTGAGGCTTGGCTCTAAATTACGGTTTAGTTCCAATATGAAAATGTAGTTTTACACTACCCAAAATTCACATTTTAACGCCGTTTCGCGGCGTCACATCGGTGGCCATCGTCATAATGAAGCATTCGGTTCGTTGTAACGCTGAATTCAATGAGAGTCTTTTTTAGCCTCTTATCCTCTGCAAGGCCTTAGAGGTCTTATCCTCATCCTCAAGGTCTTATCCTCCCGCCTACCACCTATATTTATTATTTATGGGTTTTATCAGGCAAACCCGAAAAAATGCGCACGACGCTAAATAACTAGATACTATAACTATAACATGGAAATCCATATGAAAAAATACTGCAAAGGTTCAAATACACGCAAAAAGGTACATTTTTTCGTAAGTTCAGCCGACCCCTTACTCAAGAATTATCGGTAACACCCCTGCGAGTTGGTATGAGATAAACGTTATGACTAGCTTTATGTGTATATGATACGGAATATCGCGTTTTTGTGTTGCAATTTTTCCAATTTTTATATTTTTCCCAAAAAGTGTTTTTACCGAATAAAAGTGATTTCCCCCTAAAAGAGTATTTTTAAGCTTGAATACGAAAATAAGGTGACCGGCCCAAGTTCACGGATGCAAAATTTATACCTTCTTGCCACAAAGAGATGCCCCCACACTGAAAGAGCCTGGATACGCCAGTGTGTGGACCCCCTTGGCAGATTTCTAAATACGCCACTGCCGGCTGAGGTGTCTCCTTGGCTCTGCCGGCTGGCCGCCCAGCTTTGTTTATTTCCCTGACAGGGCATTTGAGATTCAATTTAACCCGTAGGCGATACAATCTTTCAATAAGGGCGAATTTACCTATCCGAGTCCGTTTAGAGCCAAACAGTTGCTTGAAAGGAACAGAAACCCCTTGCATTGACAGGTGGAAGCTCCCAAATGGGAAGAGCGAGATTGTAAAAGCCGGCCCGGAAGAGAGCGAGTCGACCTGACGTGGCGGAAATGAGCCAACAAATGGTCTCTCGGAGCTTCGTCTGTCCGAATACACACCGACTTCAACGCTACCTTCTCGACGGCCAGGAAAACAGCATAAGGTAGCACTAGCTAGAACACAAGTCGCCTGTCACACATTGGAGTGCACTGATGGCCCGCTAGCAGCTCAGAAATAGCCCACCGACAGTTCACGTCTTTCTCTTCGTTTCCTCTCCATCAATCGATTATAACATCTCGGGACCTTTGTTTAGAAGAGACATCGCCCGGGACACTGCGCTCTCAAACAAAATGGCGACGCTTTCTCAAAAGTTGCCGCTGAAAACTATCACTCCGGTAAACTGTACACAATTCGACACGGTAAGGGCGCAGCCGCGTGACAGACATTCCTTATATAGCCGTCAGGAGACGGCTCAACTCCCAATAGTTTCGGATCCGAATGATTTAGTGCTCCAAGTTGTCCAATACGGGACGCAGGTAACATATCACTGGCACCAGGCCCTAGATTTCAAACTGCATTAGTCTGCTGTAAATTGAAAAGTACCAGACGGTTTAATTGTGCGCTGCGAAGTCTCAAGACAACGGCAACAGCTTGCAGTTGATATTATATAACAGGCGCGGATCAATGATTTCGGTCAGGGGGGAGGGGCGCAATACAAAAAGTTGGGCGCGCCCCCCCGAAAAGACCCGGCTTCAGGGGGGGGGGGAGCGCCCAAGCGTCCCCCTGGATCCGCGCCTGTATAATAACAACTACAGTACGTAAATCATCATAGAAACATATATATATAATTATTTGTACGTTAAGTCAAATTTATTCAGCAGTTTCTAAATGCGATAATAATACTGAAAGAAGTGATAAGCAAGTCAGAGCACCTCACTGACGTACCTTCTGCATCCATCTCAGTGCAATATTATTCACATAGCGATGATCCTGCAAACAAACCAACTAAGCGCTAATCACATTCCCACTGACGACGCGACGCCACCCCCACATCACCTGACGACCCTGCTCTGTCTGCACGCCGACTGATATCACAAACAAACAAACCAACTGACAAACTATGGCTGTCTGGACAGTCAATCACCGAATGACGTCATTGACATGGTCTGGGTCCCGAAGACCGCGAAAATACCAGATCCATGCAAACGAGGTCAGTAGCGAGCCGCGCGGTCGTGTGTGACGAAACATGGCGTCTTTTACCGCATAAAAACTAACGTTCTCGGAGCAGCATCGTGTCACCGATCCATTCGACTAGACTTGTCAGTTTAACTCTTTCCGGAGATGAGCAAACTATTGAGAACAATTGAACTTTCTCCCTTTAATTACCTTCTTGAAAGGCTATCAAACTATTGAGAAAGAAATATACTTTTGAGAACACGGAAAACCTTTCAGGGTGAGCCAATATAGAGGCTTTTAACGTCGCAGGTAATAGCTCCGGATGAAAGGGCAGTAGGTACTGCAGGTACCTACTGCCTGAGTAGGTACTGCAGAGGAAATGTTATTCAGCTAAAAGACCGCCTGGTGCTTGTATCGACCACGATCACCGAGGTAATGATGTATGCTAGACATTCACTGAGCCTCAACGTCTAAGCCGTCGAAAGGTGCTGGAGCACTTAGAGCAAGCAGCCTTTTAGCGAGCAGATTTATATCAGAATTGCATAGCATAATGGCAAATACAGCACCATACTGCGTACATATCGGCTAGATTGTCACAAATGGGTGAGCGAAATGCTACATAATTGACGCCTAAACGGGTCTGAGGGCGCTGTGAGGGCCCTAAGCCGGTACCAGGCCTCTGAGACCCGAAACAAGTTTGAGTCAGGAGTGTCGATTTCTGAAAATGACTGGGGCGGGTGGGCAAGGCCTAATTTTATGATGGATTATTAATTCATTTCTTTCGCCTACTGCAACACACATGGGGCCGTGACATGTTAAATGTGGACCAATATGGGGCGAGCGGCAAGTGGCGCAGGGGGGCCCTCCCCAAAGTAGCGTGACCTGCGATAATCGACACCACTGTTATTGCTGTTCCTCCTCTCTGGCCACACTATTCTAGTGCGGTGAGCTCAGGTCCGACTTAGAAGAAGTCTCAAGATCAACAAAGAAAACAAATAAAATGACAAATCTAGCCAAGAGGGCCCGTTTACCAATACTGACGAACCCATAATACCAGCTCTCTGCAGAGGCCCCTTACGACCCTTGAAGTAGCCTCCTTGGCTCGGTCTTGAGAGGGCCACTTTCCACGCTCTTGCTCGCACTGCTCACTCTCATGGTCTGCATGGTCCTTTCTTAGGCCCTCGAATGCATCTTGGCTGTGTTCGTGCAATATAGCGTTGTGCGCCGATTTGGTGCATGAGAGGGCCTGTGCAAGGTCTGATGAGGCCTTGGGAGCGGTACTAACCGAACAGAAAGTGGCTGCGCGACGGCACGGGTTTGGTCTATGCATTCCTGCGGCCACGGCTACCGACCCTTGTTCGAGAATTGGCATACCTACTCAAACGTTACAATGAAATTTAGATGGAGTGGCTATCTGATGATCTAGGTAGAGCCGACATAGTTAGATTGGATAGATAGCCAGTCCTAAAGGCCTCTGGGCACTCATATGAGATAGATAAGGGTGGTATTCGGTAACCCCCGGTGGCAGCCACTGCGATGTGCCGAGCGCTGAAAAACATGTAAGATCTAGAAATCTAACAAGTTGACAAAAAAAAAATTGGTTGTTCGCAACCTGACTGTCAGTCCAAGTAACCTCAATGGCTGCTGGTCGCTTCTCTCACATACGACACCGTACCAACACACACTACGGGTCGCTCAAGTATACTCATAGTTATCACTAATGTACTATGACGTGCCATCATGCAGGACTATCTAGTGGACGTCAATCAGTATACGTTATTGAAGTACGTTATATATCATATATATATTTGTTAAATGACAGTGGATGTCGGAAATTTTGAATGAAGAGAACCAGTGTTTCACCACTTGTGAAACATATTCCATATGGACAGACGATATTACTAGGTGAACTAGGGCTTCTGACTGAAGTATTACTTGCGTAGTAGGAATAGCGGATGTAGTAGTACCTAGTGTACCTACATACTAGTATAGTTAGTGCAACTAATGGTAACTCGGTGAGTGAGTAGTGTAGCTACATGAGTGAAGGCCTTTAGGTATCGTAGTGCTGAGTGAAATTTATGATTAGTTAGTTATGAGAATAATATAAGCGCTGATTACATTACTCACACAGAAGGACCCTAGAAAATCGCTCCAGGAAGAGCTTGAACAGATTCTACGTTGTAATATCAGACCCGTCCAGGAGGGTCTCCTCAGGCCAACCGATGACCCCCTCATGTCCACCGAGGACCCCCTCAGGCCGACTGAGGGCCTTCTGTCAGCATTAGGGGCCCCTCAGGCTGGTTGGGGGCACCTCAGACCCCTTGGCCATTCCTTTGAAAAAACTTATTTCTTGGAGGGCCTCTTGCAATTTTAGGGAGAGGGAGGCAAATTCATGTTAACCCCCAACTTATTGAGATAGGGAGCAGCTGCCACCTGTCCCCCCTTTATCCGCCGCCCTATAATGTGCATGCGATTATAGTTCAACGGTTGTAGAGAATAGGCAACATAGTGTAGTTGTCATGTTAGAAGCATCTCTTTATTGCATTGACATAATAACATCCTGATTATGACGGCTTATTGCATATTTCACACGTCAACGACGTCTGTACGGCGCCGATTGGCGTTATTTGTTCTTCAGCGCCGCACATGTGGCGGCTCTTCTCCGTCTCCTGCCGCGGCTCTCCTGCCAACAGTCAGCGGCCGCGTGGGACGGCCAGCACGACCGCTCGCCGCCGATTTTCTCACGGTGGTGCGGACGAGCACGACAGATGACGTATGGTACCTTGGGAGAGCCCCGATGAGTGGCACCCTCAGCTGGTGTTTGGAGCTTGTAATTACCGGGGAATTAGTGCCGAGCCGGCGTCTCCTATCCGCGGTGTTCAGCCCTGGACCTGTCTCCCACGCGGGGCACAGCACATGTGACAGGCATGTTCGAAAGCCAAATGAGGGCAGGAAGGTGCACACCTGGCACCTCGCATCTGCCTACCTTGCTCTGTCGTTCTGCTCTCTGCTCACGCGTAGCGAGGCCTCTGACCCCCGCGGCGCTGAGTCGTTCAAAAATGCCACCACATCAAATAAGGAAAACCTTCCACAAAGGAATGTCTGCTCTCAACGAGCCAAATCACCATTAGCGCGCGTTTGGATTTCATCACCAGCTGAATGACGACTGTTCACAAAGGGGCGGGCGCGCCGGGGGCCGCCCGGCTCATCCATATGAATCACCGTCGTCTTCGTTAGGCAGGTTTTTAGCGAGCGTCGCTGTAACCTGGTAAGGTGGGCTGCGGGCCGCACAGGCCGTGGGAGGGAGGCTCACTGCTCCGCACGGCGGGGCCTGTGACGACACCGGGGACGACGTGCGGCGTGGTGCTGCGACACAAGGTGGCGCGGTACGGCGACGGGACGGCGACGGACGGCGACGGACGGCGCGGGGCAGCGCCGGGCTCTGGTGGGGCGGGGCGGGGAGCGCCGCCGCCACCACCGCCGCCGAGTCGGACAGCCCAGTCAAGGTGAGCGGCGCCATCTTCGCTCGTCGCGGCGACTGGGGGAGGGTGGCCGGTGGTGGCGGACACCGGTCGAGTCAAGGCCGCCGGTGCCTCTGCCGCACCGTGCGGGCGGCCCAGCGCGGCGGGAGACGGCCGCCGTGCTCCAGCAAAATGTCGGCCCGGCGCCTCCACCGGCGGCGGTGCCTGGCCGCGCGCGGCTGCTGACTCATGTTTTATACATGCACCCTGCTGCGTGGTCGGCTGATGAGTTCTGACATCAGCGGCGCGGTCGCTGACGTCGCTGACATTGCTGATCTGCAGAGGTGTGCTCTCAGCGCGCCAAGGTGAGGTGGCCAGGGGGTGCAGCTGACCCCTCACTGGTGCCGACAGGGGGGTGGCGAGATATGTGGCGGGACGGGGAGGAGCAAAGCCAGGTGGGGCAGCGGGGAAGGATTGGTGAGACGGTGACTGGCATGAGCCGAGTGACGGCAGAAGGGGCGCCGTGAGGGACCAGAGCGGCAGGGAAGATCAGAGCGAGGTCAGTCAGTGGACCAGGGCAGCAGAGGAGGGAGGCCCGGTGAGGGGGCAGCAGCCAGAGCAGTAGGAAATGTGGCCCTGGCCCCGGTGTGATGCAGCCGTGTGACACCACCCGGCAGGAAGCGGCTTATTGCCTTCAGTTTACAGCTGGCGGCCTGGGCCGCCCCATTGCCCGCATGTGTCTGTATGTAGTACACCACCGACCACCGCCGGCCACCGCCGCAGGAGGGCGCCGCAGTCGCCTGGCTCGTCCGCATCGAGATGGGTAGAGACAGCACAGTCGAGATGCTACTTTGGAGCCCACGAGCCAACGGACAGTGGACAGAGAAGCTGTAGGGCTCAGTTTCAGTAGAAGATGTTGATGGTTTTGCACGGTTTGGGGATTTTGATAAACAAATGTCCATAACTGATGTTAGGTGTAGTTACCTGCAGATTACAATAAATACAGCCAAATACGATAAACAAAATATAGGACGACTCAAGCAGACGAGCTCCGATTGGCGACATCAGCCAATCAACTAAGATATTTGAATACCATTGTCATCAGACATTAGTCGTTCGTAAACAACAGCATTTTAACGCCGTTCGTAGTATCTAGCAGCTATACCTCCTCCGGCCGGTCAGGGACTTTCAGCTTTGGTAGTCTGGAGGTCGGCTTGGACGTGCCAATATTAACAGGCCGCTGCGGTCTCCTCCGCTCCTGAGTCTCAGGAGAGAGAGAGTCATCCGACAACGCAGAGAGAAAACAATGCCGAACCCATGCATCGGAACCTGCACAAAAGGAGCTGGATATCGGTGCAGCGGTCAATACCTATAGACCTGACCGCGCCGCCCCCTTCTATCGCCTCCGTCAGCGGTCGGTCGGCCTGACCTGTTCCGCCGGTGCTGCGGTGAGCGGTGGGCCGCCCCCGCCCCCGCCCCCGCACCGGCTGAGCCAGCTTCCTTCCGGTCCGATGGCCGGCCGGCAAAAACGCCGCTTCTTCCGGCCAGCAGCGAGATGTTGTCCGCCGGCCACGATTTGTTATATTCGACTCAGCGCGCCCAATCTGCATATGGAGGTGAATTAATCATGAAATAAATGGTCCCAATCCGCGCGCCGGCGTGCCATTACGGTAGATACACCTTGGGGCTTGGCAGTGTGCCCATATCAATAGTGGCGGGCCGGTGCTGTGGCGACCTGGCGAGCGCGCCGGAAGATGGGGAGAAGCCGGGAAAGGAAGATGAGGCGAGAGGAGGGGAGAGAGGCAGGGAGATAGAGTACGAGCAGAAATAAAGAGAGAAAGAGAGAGATAGAGTGGAAAGGAAGAGAGAAGGGAAGAGAGAGGACGAGCAGAGAGGGCAGGAGAGTAGACAATGATATGGGAGAGAGGGGTAGAGAGGGAGAGAGGTGGAGAGAGCGTTGAGAGACGGCGGAGACTGAGGGGATAAGAGAGAGAAAAGGCGCCTGGAATCAGAGGGAACGAGAGGGGCAAAAGACAGATAAAGGGGGAATAGATTGAGCAAAAGATTAGAATAATTAAAGAGAGGGATAAGACGTGAAAAGCGAGGCACGACCCGCACGAGGAACAAAATGAGTGGAAACGAAAAGCGAGGGAGAGAGGGATACAAAAAGAGAAACGGAGAGAGCAAATATATAAAAATGGACAAAACTAAGCAGGCAGTTCGGCAAATAAAAATAAAAGCTAGAAGATAGGGCCAGCGCTGTATCTTTGTGGCGAACTATTGCAACATTTCTATAAATAGATACTGCATTCATATTTATCCTATACATGCACAAAAAATGAGCTTGTCAATGCACATAAGCGCAGATAGAAGTGCGAATATAAAAAACACAAGTGCACTGTGATTGCACATAGGTTGCCGATCCCGATAAGTTGTTACATAAGCGTTGCGGTGATGTAATTTTACGTACACAGGCTCAATATCGGTGCCAAACTGTGTATATTCCATTACCAGCAAAATTGAGTTGTGCTTTGTGTAACCTGCAACACAATTCACTTTAAAACGAAACAATAAGCCATGCACCCTGGCGCGACTCGTGGAAATAGTCTCCACCACCTCTTCCAGCACAGTTTCGCCAGACACCGCGCCGGGGATACGGATGTAGCGTCGACAGGGAGAACTATGCAGCGCCGACAGCTTCCCGGGATCATTGGCAGCCAGTCAGCCCAGCCAGCGAGCCAGCATCACAAACATCGGCCAGCCAGGTGTGGCCAGCGTACCTGGCGCCGGTCGACGTAACGAGCGCTGGCAGCAGACACCTGCAGCGTAGGAAGGCTGCCAACAACAGCAATGGACGAAGCCTGCAGTCGAACATACCTAGTCTCTGAGTATGACCGCAGGTGGGCAGTGTTTACAAGCAGCAGACTGTGGGTAAATTCTCTAGCAGCCTGAAGTCGTTTGAGGGGAAGCCCAGGTAAAACGTGAGCGAATTATTGCTGCAGCTGCAATGATCATGATACCGATACTTCGGTTATAAGGACGCACTGGTTATTCAGTCTTATGGGTTCGTGCTGGATTGCGGATAAGAACTTTGTTCAACCGGATAATAAATTATTAACAGAAATCTGGCATTAAAGGGAACGTTTCATATTTGTATTGGTTTTGAACTGGATAGCCATTAATTTTGGCCATTAGTGATAATATAAATAAGGACTAAAAAAATCCCAAACTTGGCCGTTTTAAAGCATTTAATTTATAATTTTGCAAAATGCATCTAGGCTAGTGCGCCCGTGATTGCTGACAGCGACTTCAAATTGTTGTCCTGGGATACAAGCAACTTGTGTTTCTCGAACCTTGGCTGGATTACCTGATACACGAGTACGATAACAAAAGACTCGATTCTATTCAAGTCGCCAAAATTGTTTAAAAAGATTGTGCCTTTTCTTCATAACTCTATAGCTAGCTCAATAATGACGTTATTGTCCCAAACTAAAACAAACATATCTAAAGTTAAGCGACTTTTCGAGAAACAAATTTATCCATCGTTTTCAGCAGCACTTACTCCATATGTATGAGGTTCTACAACGGGCGTGTATTTGACAACTTTCAGATAGGTGAAACATTCCCTTTAAGATCGACCCTTCGGACAGTTAAGCCCTATACAACGCATAAAACGACAACTGCAATTTCGCCACATCTACCTTGAGTTAGCAGATCCTATCATCAAAGGATTCCGCCATTCAACTCAGGCTTGCAGTCAGCGTCTACCGTTCCTCCCGCCAGGTCTATAGACAGGACTTCAGTCCAACTCAGCACACGGCAGGATCACATCTCTAATCCCCCTTCCAACACGGCGGTCTGCACGAAAAACTTCCGCTGCCTCCGAGCGCTGAATGCCGCGCAGAGTTGCAGCAAGGCGTGGCTCGCTGTCCAAAGTTCCCTGACAAAAAACTTGCGCCTTCAAATTTATCTTCGCGCCAGTCGCATAAACCTGGATATCGCTGTCGGCAGAGGCCGTGCCACAACTTGGGCCGGTGCTGCCGAATTTCGGCAAGTTCGCCAGCACAATCGGCTTCGATCGGGCGCATACCCCGGGCAAATGACGTCATTCCTAGTCATCGTCGGCGCCGGCAGCTACCTGTAATCCCCCATTCTCCATATGATCACCGGCCGTGTTCATAAGGAAATACCGGCGCCGCCTGCGCGCTCTTTATTGGTACGCTCTTTGGTATACCTGCAAGTCATCAAGATGGCAGCCATTGTCTGATGAATGGCAGGAATCTCCGACTTCTGCCGGGGCATATTGGCGAGCACGCGATCCGATTTCTGTCTCTACCTCCGTCCTGGCGCGCCGGTGCGGGGGAGCTGACGGTATAGATAGGGAAAGACGCAGATGGGGAAAGACGCAGATGGGAACGCAGAAACCAGATAGACGCGCCCATATGAAGCCAGGGGGAGTCGCGAAAGAGCGGGAGAGATTGTGAGCCCCGGGTGCTGCACTGCTACTACTGCAGAACTTGAGTAAGAGAGCGATGGTGCAAGAAGAAGTTAAGCAGTCCCGAAAATGCGCGCTCTTACAATTTAAGGATCAAACGCATTACCAGTTCCTAGATCATAAACATGCTAACGATTATATAAATTGACAAGTTTCACAAACATAGCGGACAATACACACATGGTCGCATTAAGAGCGAGATTAAAATCAAGTATCAATACTTGCCGTATAATAAAACGATTCCACACACGTCCGCCAACACCTCCGAACAGCGCCCTCTAAATAAACCGTGACGTCATAGCAGTCACTGCTGACATACAGCAGTCGGCAGTATTTACATAAAACCCTCATCTCTCTGCGTGCGCTCTCCCCGCGGCCATTGTAGCAGAACAGCGCACCTGGACTCGCCATAATTGTCCTGCCTCGGGTCGGTCGGACCTCCCACCCGGCAGATGCTCCGGGCTCCTCTGGCGGGCCCTCCCCAGCTGAGGGGGGGAGTCGGTGAGAAGGGTCGGCGCTGCAGCTGCATAGCGAGCCAATCCTGCGTGGCTGCAGGAAAACAGCACGGAAACAGGGCTGTACCTGCTCCAGGCCCGCAATAAAATTACCTCGGCCGGTCGTGAACTGCATCTCTATCATCGTCGACGGCGGGCGCGGGATTCGTCGGTGCCGACTGGAGAGCTGTTGTTTTGATCCGACCTGTGCGCCACCGGCTCCGATCAAATCGCCCGCCGGCTATCGCGGGGAAATAGCTACGGGCTATCAGCCGAGAGGGCACCTTTGCGTGGTTGGCTGGCGGGGGAGGGGTTAGCTTGTATCTACATTCTACAGTACCGGGTGTACCAGGGACGTCGGTGACGGCGGAGGCAGTGACGGTGGTGGCGGTGACGGTGGAGGCGGTGACGGTGGCGGGGGTACACATTCCTTGCTGCTCTGCAGACGGCCGCTGCTCGGGCACGACTGGTCGCCGCCAGAAACCTGACCTTTTAATCTCAACAGGAAGCGGTACCGGCGGGCGGCGCGGCCGGCAGGGTATGTAAACGGAACGGACGGCGGTGACCGGCCGTGGCTATCCGCGAGGCGGCCGCCCGAGCCTCAGCGCTGGCCAGTGTTTGTTTGGAGATAGCGCAGCCACATACCTGCGGACGGGGCTGGACAGGCACCGTCCAACGGGGCTGGACAGGCACCGTCCGACGGGGCTGGACAGGCACCGTCTGACGGGGCTGGACGGGGCTGGACGGGGCTGGACGGGGCTGAACAGGCACCGTCCAACGGGGCTGGACAGGGCTGCGACGGGGCTGGACAGGCACCGTCCGACGGGGCTGGACAGGGCTGCGACGGGGCTGAACAGGCATCCGTCAACGGGGCTGGACGGGGGCTGGACAGGCACCGCCCAACGGGCTGACGGGGCTGCGACGGGGCTGAACAAGCACCGTCCGACGGGGCTGGGTGGGGCTGCGACGGGGCTAACAAGCATCGTCCAACGGGGCTTGGACAGGGGCTGCAACGGCTGAACAGGCCACCGTCCAACGGGGCTGGACGGGGCTGCGACGGGGGCTGAACAAGCACCGTCCGACGGGGCTGGACAGGGCTGCAACGGGGCTGAACAGGCACGTCTAACGGGGCTGGACTGGGCTGCAAACGGGCTGAAACAATGCACCGTCCAACGGGGTGGACGGGGCTGCGACGGGGCTGAACAAGCACCGTCCAACGGGGCTGGACGGGGCTGCGACGGGGCTGAACAAGCACCGTCCGACGGGGCTGGACAGGCACCGTCCAACGGGGCTGGACGGGGCTGCGACGGGGCTGAACAAGCACCGTCCGACGGGGCTGGACAGGGCTGCAACGGGGCTGAACAGGCACCGTCGGCACGGCGACGGTCCCGTCTGAGGCGGGGCGAAGTGAAGTCTGGAGCAGGAAGAGACAGAGTCTGAGGCAGGTAGGAGGGTCCACATGACCTACAGGAAAGCAGTCAAAATCTCCCTGTTCTAACTGCTGCTGCTGCTGCTGCTGCTGCTGCTGCTGCTGCTGCTGCTGCTGCTGCTGCTGCTGCTGCTGCTGCTGCCTGTAGCTGCTGTAGCTGCTGTAGCTGCTGTAGCTGCTGCTGCTTGCTGCTGCTGCTGCTGGCTGCTGCTGCTGCTGCTGCTGCTGCTGACTGCTGCTGCTGCTGCTCTGCTGCTGCTGCTGCTGCTGCGCTGCTGCTGCTGCTGCTGCTGCAGCTGTAACTACTGCTGCCTCCCGCTGTGTCCCGTATCGCGCCGTTCGAAGCTGTCCCACACTGATGGCTCCACCCTCAGAGTCCTGAGCGGGACTCTGAGGGTGAAGGCGGGAGAGCCCACAGGTTGGCCCGCACAGTCGGCACAGAGCAGCATTGAGCCCGTACAATACGCGGTGGTTCGGCCGGCGGGGAGCCGCCTCCCTAGGGGCGCCTTTCGATCCGTGACTACCGCACAACGGGCGGAACGGTCGCCGCGGGGCGCACCCTTATTTCCGCCGAATTTACCTCCTACCATCACGTTTCAGCCATCTTTCTGACTGTGAAAGGTGAAATCGGGGCGGACTCAATTTGGGGTCTTTGATTTATATTTCCCGGGGGTTATTTTTAGTGGTGCTGGACCCCATTCTACCTGGCCTCCCGCGGGAGGGCGCTCGGTCCCAGAAATAATGAACTCGCTTCAACCCTATTACAGGCCGGCGGCGACAAAGGCCGGAGGCGGCGGCGACTGCGACGGGCTGGTCGGCGGCCAGGGCGGCTGTGACGGCCACCACCAGACCAGCCACAGCCAGCCCAGCCCGGTCCAAGCCTGTCCGCAGGTACCCGCGGTGCGTCAGGAGAGAGAGAGCGTGACGCTCTCCAGTGCGGACAAAGACGGCCCACCGCGCCGGCAGGGACAGGACCGGTGCGGAGCAGCCCTGTGGAGCGCCGACTGTGGCCCTCTCTCCACCTGCCCCCTCCCCACACACACACACACTGGGGCCTGAAATACAATCCTCCAAAAACCGCTTTTGATGGGCCTTGCGACAAAAGTAAATGTGAGGCATTCAGAGGAGCCGTGCCATTGTGCACCGGGAGTAATCATTTGAGTTGACGTCAAATTCAATCCACACCGCACCGCGCACCATGGGAGCGATGAACCGTACAATTACCTCGCCGCTCAATCGCATCAGCTCACCTTGTACAAGTAAAATAGAGGACAGGACAACGATGGTTTATGTCAGCAACCGGAGCTAATCCAATACCGGCAGAGCCCGCCGGCGATGCTATCTAGGGCCGGGCTTTCCCAGTATCAGCTTAGAGCTGAGGTGACCAAAACGATCAAGTATGGCGAAGTTTGGCTGCAAGAGGTTTTGAAGCAAAAAGATGCTCAGTTCACACGAATCGCTTTCCATTTTGTTGCGTTAGTTCGATGCGAATTGGCCGTTAAGTAGATAACACCACCGACAGACATGTTAGGTGTTCCGTACCACATGTTTCGGAAAGCTTCCTTAGACAATCGACGACAATAACTTTTGCCTGCAAAGCTTGGTAGAAACTTGTAAGGAAATATTTATGCAGTGATGTAACTGATAGGACGTTCAAGGACACCGGCGGATCCGAAACGGGGTTTGGGAGGAATTCCAAAAAGTCTCACACAATTCTGAAAACTCATCGAATTTCGCTTGCACATTGATAGCTGATTGATTCAAAGCAAACTTTCCTTTGTGTGTGCTTTATATATTTTTACATATCAGGAAATGCGTTTTTTTTGGGGGGGGCGGGGGGGGGTGTGGTTGCAATTGCCCATCTGCTCAACCGGTAGAAGCTCGTAGATGCGTAGATGTCCACCGCTGCTTCAATGCAGCCGAATATTGAGCACTGAGGCCAGCTGCGGATCAAGAAACGGGAGTTGGGGGAGATTCAAAAAGTATCACACAATTCTGAAAACTTATCGGATTTCGTTTGCTTATGCATTGGATAGCCGATTTCAAGCAAACTTTCCTTAGCAAAAGTTGCCTAGGTTTTCTTCTTTAGCAGAAAATGTATCGTTTTTGCGCCGATTTTAGGCGTTATTTAGGGGGGGGGGGGCGCTATTGCCCATCTTGTCCAACCGTAGATCCGCCACTGCACTGAGGTAGGTGCAGTGAAGCACAACCGAGCCTAAGTGAGGTCCAGAGGAATCAATGGTGCTGGACCAAGAGCCAAAGCTGAAGTTGGAGCCGCAGCCGGAGCCGGAGATGGAGCCGGAGCCGGAGCCGGAGCCGGAGCCGGAGCCGGAGCCGGAGCCGGAGCCGGAGCCGGAGCCGGAGGGTGTCGTTGTTAGGGAGACAACACCGGATCCGGAGCCAGAACTCGTCAGTGGTCAGCGGCCACCGTGCACGGTAGACAGGACGCTGGTGGTGGTGATAGGGCAGGCGGGCAAGGAAGGACAGAGCAGCGGAGAGGGGAGGGGAGGACAGAAGAGGGGGGGAAGACGACACCGCCGCTACACCGCCCGGAAGCGTGGCGTCGGTATCCGCCGCGCACCGGACCGGAGACCGGGCTGTCCGGAGGTCGGCACAGCAGCTGGACCGCACACCACCGGCAGAGCTCAGTCTGGACAGAGGCCCAGCAAGGCGCAAGGTGACGTCAGTAGCGCGGTGACGGTATCGTGACGGACCGACCGCGTCGCACCTCTGCACCTCTGCAGACTCTGACAGGTGAAAACAATCACCCGCTCTGCCCTGCGGTCAGGCCGGAGAGAGAGCACAGGACGATAGCAGACAGACATACAGACAACCTGCAGCTCTCGGATCTGTCTGACACCTGACCAAAGGGTTCAGCCGTCGTCTCTCGACCATTGCAGCTGGCCGGCTTGGTTAGGACAAAGTGAAGCCCTTTGAGCTGAGGCCGTGTGCAATGAGCGGCCAACAGTGGTCAGCGATACATATTCTTCATTCAGCAACATGTTACTGAGTTTTTTTTTAGTTGTGTGAAGCACTTATAGAAAGTAAAATGTAGCTTTAAATGTAATAAAATGTCTGGCTCGCAGGCAGCCGGTAATACAACATTTTTTTATTCTCCTCAGCCCTATGTTGTTGACCGGGGGCAGGGGGTAGGGTTGGGTCATCAGAGATTCCCATTATATCTGGTGTAAATATATTTTGCTCAGAGGGGCATGGCCCCGTGGCCCCCCGGGCCCCTTGTCTACGTCCCTGCCGACTCGTAGCGTTTATTTGACACACCTCTGCAGGCTCACTGAAACCCTACATGATTGGCTGAGCAGAACGTATCGCTCCGTCGCTGACTGAAAAATGAGCTGTTTCAGCAGATAGGTGCACCCAGTATATGCAAATTCCTTCCACGGAAAATCTGGCTTATGGTGTGTCACTAACCCGCCGTGTCCGTGTGTGTGTCTTGGAGCGCGCCATTTGGGCGTGTTGGCCGCTGTCAGCTGACGAAACACCATTTCAGCCGTCGGCCCGTCCCCCGGGCATGTGACACTGATTCACAGTCATACCTACACAGTCAAGAAGTCACAATTACAGCAAAAAAAAAATATCCAATAAATATCCACAAATTTTCCAAAACGTATTTTGTTCCCCTTTGCATTACAACATATTTTAAACTAACTCTACCAATTTTAAGCTGCTAAAACTTTCTTTATTATACCTAATAAAATGGGACTGTTAATGATCCATTTCAGTAGTTTTATTTGGAGGCGACCTGACCCCGATGACCATTCTGGATTAGTCCCTGACCTTGGCCCGGGCCATTTGTTTCCACACTGTACGTAATCCGACCCAGGCGAGGCTCCGCAAGTCACGCGCATCGCATGTGTCACCATGTCTGACCTGCATACTGTGCGTAGCCGCAATGGCGCAGCTTGCCCTACATCGCAGACATATCTTAAGGACGTGACTCGTACATGCATGTCAGTTCATACATAATGGATGTGCTTGTCCGGTTGAGTTGCCTAAAACTGACGTTTTCGAGCTCGAGAGCTGTTTTCAGGCTTGTATTACATATCTTTAGTGAGTTTCTAAAACTGGACATATCACACAAAAGGTAGGTAAACGTGCTGTTAGCATTAACCGATAGCTTTCGCAGCTTGTAGCTTCCATGCACCCTTTTTTGTTAGTGAGAGATAAGCAAGCGGTCAAAAACATTTAAGCGTCCGTAATTTGCCATCTGTCCTCTGATTGGCTAATCTTGATACGCCCATGTGAAATGAAGCTTTAGTGTTGTTTTGATATCAAATGAGAAATGGAGCATCGGGGGCGGCCTTGTTTAGAAAAAAATATAAAATAAAAATGTAAAATGATCCTACTTAAGGGACAAGACTGCTTGCTTTATGCTTCGGTTATTTAAAATCATCACATTTCAAAGTAAGGGTATTTGATACTAGGATAGCAATCATTCAGAAGATCGGTTACGCTTAACGAAGTCCCTTTAAGGTTAGAATTGTAAGCACACTATGATTTAACATTTCAATCTCGAGGCTTGTGTGCGGTTTTTATCTTTAAAGAAACAACCATGAACGTACACAATATGCCCCCTGTTACCAAGGGCGCCGCCACCTTCCAAAAGTTGGGGGGGGGGGGTGCGGAGGCATTTTGAAGTCGACGCTTTCCATGCATCGCCCATAGGCGTAATGCTAAAATCTGAAAATGTTGGGGAAACGCGTCATCCCCGTCCCCCCGCCTCTGACGCCCATGCCCTGTTCACATTGTAACAAATGATTGGTTCATGATGAATACGGGCCGGGCTATACTTAACAATTTGTTACATTTGCGGTAAGGTCTCGCGAATTCAATTGGCACCGAACCCTGCTTGCTGTTTATGCTTTGGTTATACATTACTATACAAGGCCTTCACTAAGCAAACCAGGATCCAGCCTGAATTCCCACAGTTGACATTCCATCGTGGTATGTCAATGGAACGTTTAGGTAGAATTGTACACGTGATATTTCAATATGCCTTCATTCACATCATCTGACTGATCTGACATTTCTGTTCACCTTTCGATCAGTCCGTGAACGATCCAGTTGGCCTTTCTCGTTTAGGCTGCAGACATAACAGACACTGCAACTAGTCATCGTTCACGGAAACCGTCACCGTTACCTCTGTCTCCTGTCGTAAGCCGGTAAGGTAAGGGCAGAGTGGGGAGACCAGGGAAGGCAGGGGAGTGGGAGTGGGGAGTGGGGAGTGGGGAGGGAGGGGAGGCACCTCGGACCGGTGGGGATGACTCGGCGCGCCGCCTGACAGCGGCCATGTGACAGCCGGAGAGGATCCAGACCGGCGTCTGTACTCCACCGACCAAGGTAATTATAAACAAAGGTTGGCTTTATTACGGTGCGGCGCCGGTGAGAGTGGCCGCAGCGGACGGGCCGAGGACCTGTGGACGGGCCGGGACCTGTGGACCTGTGGACCTGTGGACGGGCCGGGACCTGTGGACGCGGGGACCTACGGACGGGCTGGGGACCTGTGGACAGGCCGGGGATCTGTGGACGGGCCGGGGACCTGTGGACGGGCCGGGACCTGTGGACCTGTGGACCTGTGGACGGGCCGGGACCTGTGACGGGCCGAGGGACCTGTGGGACCTGTGGACCTGTGACCTGTGGACCTGTGGACCTGTTGGACGGGCCGGACCTGTGGGACGCGGGGACCTAACGGACGGGCTGGGGACCTGTGGACAGCCCGGGGATCTGTGACGGGCCGGCAGGACCTGTTGGACGGGCCGGACCCTGTGGACGGGGCCGGGACTGTGGACCTTGGAACCTGTGGACGGGCCGGACCTTGGCGGCTTGGGACCTGTGGACAGGCCGGGGAATCTGTGGACGGGCCGGGGACCTGTGGGGACCTGTGACGGGCCGGGCCTGTGGACGCGGGGACCTACGGACGGGTCTGGGGACCTGTGGACAGGCCGGGGATCTGTGGACGGGCCGGGACCTGTGGGACGGGCCGGGACCTATGTGGAAACGGCCGGGACCTGTGGACCTGTGGACCTGTGGACGGGCCGGGACCTGTGACGGGCCGGGACCTACGGAACGGGCTGGGGACCTGTGGACAGGCCGGGGATCTGTGGACGGGCCGGGGACCTGTGGACGGGCCGGGACCTATTGGACGGGCTGGGACCTGTGGACCTGTGGACCTGTGGACCTTGGAACCTTATGGGACGGGCTGGGGAACCTGTGGACCTGTGGACCTGTGGACCTGTGGCGGGCCGGACCTAATGGACGGGCTTGTGGACCTGTGACCTTGACCTTGGACGGGCGGGGACCTGTGGACGGGCCGGACCTTGGACGGGCTGGGGAACCTGAGGACTTGTGGACTATGGACGGGCCGGGGACCTGTGGACGGGCCGGGGATCTGTGGGGACGGGCCGGGACCTGTGGACGGGCCGGGACCTATGAGGGCTGGGACCTTGTGGACCTGTGGCCTGTGGACCTGTGGACCTGTGGACCTGTGGACCTGTGGACCTGTGGACCTGTGGACCTGTGGACCTGGGGACCTGTGGACCTGTGGACCTGTGGACCTGTGGACCTGTGGACCTGTGGACCTGTGGACCTATGGACGCGGGGACCCAGAAACGGTGACCTGTGGACGGGGCCAGGAGAGACCTGTAGACAGGACCCTCCCGGGGACCCGTGGACGGGCCAGAATGACCTATAATTATTCCAGTTAACAGGCCTCAGAAAGGCTTGTTGTAGCCCTGAGCCCAAGTTGACAAAACTAGGGATGAAAACTTCATTTGGCTATTCAGTTTTATTTTGCTTGCATATATTTCCAGAGCTTCACGCGATTTCTACAGGTGGAAGGACTCCCTTTGTGCACTCTATGGACCATATTGGTGGAGTTAAGCTCCGAGTCGGTGTCGCGGCCTCGTCACCGTCACGGGAGCCAGACGACACGAGCCACGTCAGTCAGCCGTTCTGTGATGAAAAGGAGCACGTCTTTGTCAGTCCACCTCGGCAGCTCGTCTCGAGGAGCGCTCGGTGTAAAGGTCGTCTGACACTGCATAAACGCTGTTGAGTCGGGCTGGACTCTCGGTATTCAGCTCAGTCAGAAGCCAGCCACACTGTCAGACAATGAAACACGTACAAAACTCTGAGTAACAGGTGAATTGTAATTTGTACCCGTACAAACCAAATATTAAATGGTTGCATAACACAAACGGCAAAGTAATCACCTTGCGCTTCAAACGAACCTCGACAGCGCCTATTAATTAAAAGAGGACTCATGAACTGATCATGGCGGAATGACTCCACCTGGGGTCACCATCTCTCCGTTCGGTGAACGTCAGCTGATCATACCGGCCGGTGTGCTCGTCGCCCCTCCACACCGAGCCCTTCCTCCACCTTTGTCACGATGAGAGAACCCTCTCTAGCTGCAGGCCGGCTGCTCAGCTCGGCTCAGCACCTCAGCCGCACTAGGCCGCTATCTCTGGCAGCGAGTCAGCATCCGGGCCAGAGCCGGGCTCCAGTACACTGATACAACTGCAACACTGCCAGCTTTACCACAGATACCGCAATCAAAAGAGGACTGCAACCCTTGCTGGGAAACCCCCCTAGCGGTCCGGCTGGTGCCTCGCCGCATCAGCGGACAGGACGACGTCAGCTGAGGGGAGAAATAACGCTGAACGTTGCAAGGCCTCACACAAATCCCTGCAACATCAGAGCCAGCCTCGAGGGACAGTCGACACTGTAGCTCTCACCAAATATGATGCCCAGCTCGGCTTGGCGGCGCAAAGTGGTAGCTATCTATCTGGTCTGAATTGGGCAGGAGTCTACATTCCGTATATTACCGATAAGGAGCTTTTAAATGGCAAAGCTGTAGGCAATTCCTGTGAAAAATGGAAGTGTTTTCACTTTCCAATAATCCTGTCCAATCGCAGTAGTGTGATGGATCAAACAGGTTGCAATGTCATGGTGGCATAACACTATTAGACGAGCAGTTCTGAGAGTTGAGCGATGTGCACTCGATGGAGCTTGCTAAAATCTTGGAAAGTAAGACACATGTTTCGTCAATACTTTTCGACACCGCTCGATGGTGTGTCTAGTAAAGCCAATTTCCTAAATTACATCTCCATAGTATCAAATGCGATGGTATTGAATTAAAGGACGCAAAAGGCCAGAACAGTAACAGGCAGCCAGAGTGGAGGATGTTTGAAGCTCTGATAGAGCTATGGTTGTCTGTCAGCTGACTGACTGAACCAATAACATCGGCCAGGTGATGTCATTGAGCACGAGCTTCTTATAAATACTCGTCTCTCCGCCAAGGGGTGTTGTGAAATATTAGTGGTATCCACCTGTACCTACCTCTCTTGCATTTCATTTTTTTTTCTCTCAAATACCAACTTCGGATGACATGGTATTATATAAGGCAAAGAGATACTGTTGTGATTCGCATTCACTATGTATATTTTATAGGATGTTTTAATAAGCCAACAGAGAAAGGGTCAAAAGCAACCACCGCGCCGTCCACCGCAACACATGCTAAAAGATCTATTCACCACTGTCTTCACAGTGAACATTTCGTCGTTATGGGTAGCGCTGCATCTCTACCAATGTCCAGGAAGTTTCCAAGTTCTCGTCCTGACAGCATGAATCGCTGTAGTTATAAACATCTTTATCGGAGCCATCCGTGATCGCCTGCAATAAACATGTAACATTCCTCAGGCGTGCTTCGAATCAGACAAACTTTTAGTCAATAAATTTACATGTCCTAACCAATTACTAACGTGCAGGAAGATCAGTAAGTTGATGGCTGGTCGATATGGCTGAGGAATATGTGAGTATTGGTCAGAGCAAAGGAGGAAATTTGAGACTTAACTTTTTAACTCACTACATGGTTTTTGGGTTGAAATAAAACATATATTTTGGAGAAAAAAATGACCATATGTTTTGAAACCGAAGTCTCCAAAAGCGGATCCACCATTCTGTGTTGGGCATTGCTATTTGCTAAGTATAAGTTAATTAATCACTGTTCACATAAAATGAAATACAATCTCGACGTTATGCCTTGCTGTGACACATGCTTAGCATAAGTGAAAATTTGACTGTAAAAGAAAGTAAGTATTTCATGTATTTTGTGAGCTATCTAAGTGCCTCCCGAAACGTATGATTAACATTATATCCCAGTGGTTTTACGCTGACGCCGCCAATATCACGACAAATCTGAGACTATCTTGCTCCACGCGCTCGTATCTTCTTAGCCCACTTGTTCGTTGTATCCTAAGCCCGCTTGCTCGTTACGTCACCGTTCGATGTGTGCGACTGGCCGCTCGTTTTGGCCACAAATGTGGGCTTACTGGCTCATTGTGCATTCATTGGTTCGGTGCAGCGACCTGTTTTGATAAGGCTATGCATTGCAGCTGAACTCGGTGACCGGTCACCGCACTGGTGACCGGTCACCGCACTGGTGGAATGGTAACGCGCAGTCCACCAGCTGACCAAAGTCCTCAGTTCCGGGACACAGCTCGACACAAAAACCTCTGTTTATGCGCGCACTAGGTTGGTCGGCTGAGTGGAGACGGGCCTCGAAAGGCTGAGTGGAGACGGGCCTCGAAAGCGGACACAGTGGGACAGCAGCCTGCCCTGAGCGAGAGAGGAATAGAAAGACGCTGCGGCGGCTCGTATCAAAGCGGCTCGACATAGGTCTGACGAAAATCGCCAAAACGGGCCGGCCGAGTCTTGTGTAAACATCAGCTCCACAGCTCAGAAAAACGGCAGTACTGGGTAGCAAGCACCGGACAGTGGGCACTGGGCAGCAGGGCACTGGGAACTGGGCACTGGGCAGCAGGCACTGGGCACTGGGCAGCAGGGCACTGGGAACTGGGAACTGGGCAGCAGGCACTGGGAACTGGGCAGCAGGGCACTGGGAACTGGGCACTGGGCAGCAGGCACTGGGCACTGGGCAGCAAGGCACTGGGAACTGGGCACTGGGCAGCAGGCACTGGGAACTGGGCAGCAGGCACCGGGCAGTGGGCAGCAGGCAACTGGCGCTCGGCAGGCATTGTCTCGAACCGCCTGTCAGTCACAGCGCCGGACACAGGGTGGAGCAGGACAACTGATAATAAGACAAATTAAACTTAAACTGAACGACGCTGTGGTTAATTTCACCAACGTCACACGGGATATTTGCTCACTCAGCAGGCAAGAACAGGACTGAGGACAAGGAGGAATTTCATTTTTTTTAAAGAGATGTTGGGTTTTTGATATGATCATTATGGCATTGAGTCTCTCTCATAATTAATAAAGATATAATTTCCTAATTCAGCGCATTGTCTTATACAAGGACATTTTTACCAGCAGTTGTAATGGATCAAAAGGGGGTGGGGTTGTCTATTGTAGCCCTCCCCAATCGTGGATTGGGCGTGACCTTTGTTCCTGCCGGCTCCCCCTGGGACCCACTAGTGATATGTCATATAATGTCTCGACACTTGTTACGTAAATATATATATAAAATAATGTAACGTTTTGCACTCGTTTTCCAGTTTAAGAACCTCACTTGAACGGATTATAAAACCCGATCTCACTTCAACATCAAAGCCGCTATCCAGCGTGATAGCTGTCAGGGAATGAATTTCGAACGAGGCATCCGTCATATACATATCTGTCCCTGTAGAGGTCAGTTGCACCGGTGTGACCTAAGGTTCAGTGAGAGGGAGTCAGCGAGTTCGGCGGGTGACCGGCACCCCTCCCTGAGGCGGCCTCTGGTGGGTGACCGGCACCCCTCCCCTGAGG
>VOPJ01016482.1:76909-216990 GCA_014673585.1 Semibalanus balanoides
GTTCGATAAAAGACAGTTTCGATAAAAGACAGTAACACCTATGCATCAGAATAGTGCAAACGAAGCATGGTTTGCTTTGAATCGTTAAAAAGATCAAAAGATGGATGTAAACGTAAAAACGCGTTAAAAGTGCGAGGTAAACGTGAAAAGAGAGCTGACATGGAAGCAGTGATTCTGCACGGAGGCACAAATAAAAACTCAGTGTTTCGCGTCCGACGGGCAGGAATGCGCAATGACATATTGCTTAGAAGAAGCGGACTTTCAATTCTACCGGTTACAATGCCATGCAGAAAAGAGAGGTCAAGCGCCACGCGCCGTTTAGCAAGTTTGTTGACCCTATAAGATGCGCACAAACCGTCATAGTCAGACATGTCAAATCGATCACGCCGAGTGCCTGCCAAGAAAGCTAAAAACTTGTGTTGAATACTTTCTAGTCTCGCTAACTGCGTACAACTTGCTCCAGCCCAAACAACACAGCCGTACTCTAAAATAGAACGAACGTTTGCATAGTATGCAGCAATGACAGCGGTTTTACAGTAATTACCTCAGTAATTACAGTAATATAAACGTTATTATTAATTACCTACGTGTGTATATGCTATGAAAATGGTGTTCTGGGTGTTTTAAAGTGATTTTCTACGATTTTGTACCCCAAAAAACGAAAAAGTTTTTTCCCGATTATTTCCGTTTTTTTCCCCGATTTTTTTTTTCGGAAAAAGTCGCATTTTTTTATCTCCAATGCCAAATAAGGTGAAAAGCCCAAATCCGTGGAGAAAAAAATGGGGGGGGGGGGGGTACCTTTTTGCCGGAAAAAGTTGGCCCCCCCAAACCGAGGGGCTGGATCCGCCCCTGCCCTTAGCTGCTACTTTCCCACAATCAGAGGCCCTATTCACAATCCCACCCCTATTCTATATCTCAGGAAAGGCTGAACCGATTGTGTTCAAATTTTGTGTGAAGTTAGGGACATATCAGCAGCCAGTTTCCCGCATGTCAGGGGTAGGACCTCTGCACGTGCACACGTGCACACTCCTATTCTATATCTCAGGAAAGGCTGAACCGATTGTGTTCAAATTTGGTGTGAAGTTGGGGACATCTCAGCAGCCAGTTTCCCGCATGTCAGGGGTAGGGCCTCTGCACGTGCACACAGCACATGTGCACACTCCTATTCTATATCTCAGGAACGGCTGAGCCGATTGTGTTCGATTTGGTGTGTGCTTGGAAACCTCTCACAGTCGCCGCCTTTCCATAAGTCAAGGGTGGGGTGCCTCTGCACTTGCGTACCTTTTTTGTGTCTCAGAAGCTACATGCTCGATTGAGTTTAAATTCATCATACATTTCCTCCGCGCTCGCTCGTTCATCGCCAACTACGGCACCTTACTGGTAACTTATGCACTTTCCGAGTGTTTCATGTTCAAGAACATATGAACTGGTGTAAACATGTGACATTTATGGTTTCCACTGAGATCGTGACCTCGGTTAACCATTTCAGAGGTCAACCTTCACAGAACTCCGATGACCTGATATATTTTTTTTGCGTCCGGCAGTTTCTAAGGCATTTTGTGACGCTGATTTCGAATTTGGCATTCATTTGACATAATAATATGTTACACTTATAGAGTCATGTTCTTACGCAGGTCAATTGAGGCAACTGACCTCAGATGACCTAAGATGAGATTCGTTCGGTAAGAGATCGGTTTTAGATGCTACTTCTATCTTGTCCAGCTATTGTTACCCGTTCTTTTCACGCCGGCCCATTATCACAACACAAAATAAATGAAGTAACGGAGATAGGACTTGATTATAAAGTAGCGGAAGTTACTTGGTCAGCTACCTGTTTTGAAAAGTAATGACATCGTTACTCCGTTACTGAAAAAGTAGTTTTGTTAGTAACGGAGTAACAGAGTAACGGAAGCTGCCCACCACGGATAAAAAAGTGCCTATAGAAATACAGAACTGAACTTCACAAAAAATATATTGCGGAGAAGGATCTAGTTTCTCTGAAAGAAAGGAAGATGAAATGGCACTGCCTCTCTAATTTTAAACAAAACTGATACTTTCCGTAACTATTCAGATTGATGGTTGATTCACTGTCGTCCAGAATACTTCCTTGCGCCTGCTTTTTTGTTCAGCGTACCAGGCACCAGCTGCCTTACTACCGAAACCGTGTATTCCACATATCAGAATCGTGCATGGTGAATAGGCACTCAAATGGCATGTTGCACTGCAGCATGTGCCATGCACCCGACGACTAGCTATACCCATGATTCACGAGGCACCTGGAGTTTGTAGCTCAGTGGAACTCACAGTGTGTGTCCCTAAAATGACAATACCATCTGCGTAACCTATCCACTCGCTGCGATGCGAGCTTCATTACCATGCACCGCCAAAATAGAGCCGCTGGCGCTCCGTTCCGTGTCTAACTCTCCGGGAGCAGGTGAGGGCCCGGCGGCTGACTCATTGAACACCTGCGCTCTCAGAGCTGTCGGCCGGAACGCAGTATTAACCGTTTTCACGAAGGATTCATTTTTACGTGGTACTACCTGGTAGTACCCGGTAATATTTGTTCATTAATTTGATTATACAAATAAATTTCGCATTGTAACAGCAAATGAACGGGTACATGAATTCATAAAGTTTCAATTGATACAAAAAATTATGGGAAAAGCCGTGTTCCTAGACTCAATTACCCAAAACGTACGCAATATTACCGGGTACTACCGGGTACTACCGGGTACTACCGGGCAAAAGTAAAAACGGCTATCACTTGTCTATGAATTTGATTACACGAAGAAAACTAACGGGAAATTTTGCATTGTAACAGCAGATACTTAATTGTACATGAATTAATAAACTTTTTATTTATACCCAAAATATCAGGGAAAAGCCGTGTTCCTTGACTCAATTAACCAAAACGCAAGAAATATTACCGGGTACTACTGGGTACTACCGGGTACTACCGGGTACTACCGGGTGCTATCGGATACTACCGGGTAAAAATAAATCCTTTGTGAAAGCTGCTAATGACGAATCAGTCCCTTCGTCCCACGTGACCAGGCTTAGCTGTACCCCTCCCAGTGTGTTCTCTGCTCGCCCCGGAACCCAGTTATCCGGTGTGGCAGACTGAGATTCTCAGCTGCGCCGTCCATTTTCTCCGTACAGGTATCCATGAATCAGCGCCGTGTCCTACATTAAAGCAGCCCACATACGCAGTCGCCGCCTGTCCGGGCCGGTATCATCCAATTAACTGCAGCTGGCCTCAATCACCCGGCACTGCCGCCGCCGCCGCCGCCGCTGCTGCTGTGTGGTGTGAGTACGGCACCCCGCATAGTGGCCAGGTCAGCGTCATTCACAGCTGTGATGATAGCGAGCTAACCCCCCAATGGCCGCTGTATGGCGGGTGGCCACGTGCCGGCAGCGGGGAAACCGGTCCACATATTGTCATATATCCGGCGCTCCACACCATCGTTCCGCCGTAAAATGCCAATTAAAACGAGAGCCGCGGTGAAATGCGGCAGGTGAGTCATCGGACCGAGAGCCGGGCTAAAATGAGAGGAGCGATCGATACCACGCAGCCTAAACGCTGATGTTAGTGGAAGCCTGAAGATCTTCAGAGAAACCGGCACAAAGCAAACTAGTTATCACCCACCAGCGAGCAATCCTACAACATAGCGTGTATCCAATCTGTTGACGGAAGAGACATCACATTGATGACAAGCGAATGTTTGGATTTCTTCGCGGTTTGCTGGACACCAGTCGGCCGGGCGGGAGACAAGTAGCTGAACTCCACGACCACAATCCTGCGGTAAATACTTCCATCCGGCTCACCGAGTGTACCCTGTGTGGGCTGCCGAATATGGTGACTGGTGAGCCATGCAGCTTGAACCGGCCTCCTGCTCAGACTGTGTTCAAACTTCAATGGCGAGCCAATAGATTATTTACAACATATATGTGCTGTTGCCGTAACCGCCAGTTCGCATTCTCCGCCAGAGGCGCAGCCAGGAGGGGGGCACAAAGAGGGGAATTATTACTCCCCTTACAGGTCACAGGGGGCGCATCGAGAATGGTCCAGATACTTTTTGAACTATCTGAATGCTTTCAAAAAGCCACAGAAGAGCCCTTAAACCAAGCAAGAGGTCTCTCTGGTGTATGTAAAGGGCCCTCAGATACACTTCGAAATACTTGAAGGGCCTTCGAAGCCAACCTAGGGGGCCTTTAGGTTATGTTCAGGGGCCCATTGAGCCCACTTAAGGACCCAAACCTGTCCATGGACCTCTCGCGCATGCCCAGGAGCCCATTGAGTCCTCCCAGGGGTTCAAAAATCCTGCCCAAAGGCCTCTCAAGCATGTCCATCCCAATTACCCATTGAGCCCACTCAGAGGCCCAAAAACCTGCCAGGGGCCTCTTTGGCATATCCAAGGGCCCAATAAGCTCCCAGGGGATCAACAAAGTTCTGCCCGAGGCCTCTCAATGCAAAATTACCCAGGGACCACTCGAACAGTTCAGGGCACATAAAGAGTCTGTTCAGCGGAGCTTCTGCGGCTTGCCCAAGTTCCCCAATTGAGTCTGTTCAACAAAGCAGCCAGCGCAATCCCCTTGCTAAGGCTCGGTGTGTGTGGCCCCTGAGAGGCTGGAGGTCCCTGGGAAGTTCAAAGGGCCCTTGGAACATACCAGAATGGCCCCTGTCAGCACGAAGTGGCCCCAGGGCAGTTCGGAGGGCCCTCTGAGCATGTCGGCAAGGCGGACACAGCAGCAAGCGTAGTCCCTTTGCCAGGTCTTAAGTGTCCCCTTAGAAGGCTGGATTGCCCCTGGATAGAACCAGAGGGCCCCTGAAAAGTTCAAAAGGCTCCCTGTGCAGATTGGAGGGGCCCCTGATCAGACCAAAAGTTGTATTACGGAGTAAGCCTCTTTGTATTTAATAACACGATATCACACCCATTTCTACATCATGTCTTATTCCCGATGGATCACAGTGAGTCCCTGACACAGGTATAAAGAAAGGGCGTTGAAAGCTCAGGGGGGCCCTAGACAATTCTAAAGGGACCCTGGGCCTTTCAACGCAGACTGAATATTTACATGGGAATACAACTAAAAACATTTCGCGCGAACACCTCGCGTCGCAATTTTATCTACAAGTTATACTATGTGCGGGTTAAAAAGAAAAAATTATCGACGCATTTATGTGTTATATTGCTGCTTTCCTATATTATTGCGCAATATAGTTCACATTATCACTTTTTCCGCACTTTAAAACGCACAATGTTAATTTCAAAGGTCTGCACCATACACAATGCGACGCACTGATGATAATGCATATCCAAGGTATACGACTATTTTTTTTGTGTCGCTCCGCGATGCAATATTAAATATATTTAAGTGTTCCAGGTTTTGAGCCAAACAAAATATTCGAAGTTGGTAAAGCTGATTCAAAATTGGTGTCGCTGGTTTCAAAGTTGATTGGCAGTTAGCTAGCTCAAGCTCCTAAAACATCGGTAAAAGAAAAAATATCGACGCATTTATGGTGTTATATTGGGCCCTGCTTTCCTATATTATGCGCAATATAGTTCACATTATCATTTTCCGCCTTTAAAAACGCACAATGTTTAATTCAAAGGTCTGCACCTATCACAAAATGCCGACGCACTGATGATAATGCATATCCAAGGTATACGACTATTTTTTTTGTGTCGCCCGCATTGAATATTAAAATATATTTAAGTGTTCCAGGTTTTGAGCCAAAAACAAAATATTCGAAGTTGTAAAGTGATTCAAAATTGGTGTCGCTGGTTTCAAAGTTGATTGGCAGTTAGCTAGCTCAAGCTCCTAAACGTCGGTATGGCCGATGCAATGCCTGTCATACTGCTTTCTCTATCCTTGTAACGTGCCTTTTCATCTGTTTTGTTTGCCTCTTTCAAAACTCGGGAAGAGGCCTTTTGAGGCACCGCCCGGCCCCCTCCCCGGATCAATTCTGACTACTGACTGGCTCAAGGGTCTCTCTTAGGGTCCCGAGGGCTCTGGTCTAATCCAGCTCATCAAAAATTGAAAGAATGCAAAATAATAAGAAGGGGCCCTTACAAAATAAAGTGGCCGAGATCCGTTTAGTTTTTTTTTTCTCATATGCTGGAGTATTTTTGTTTTTGGGAGGGGGAACCATGACTGGCTTGTCTCCCTTTCTGAAGGCTAGGCTGCGCCCCTTCTCTCCACTACCTGGCGTGATCGGTGCCCTCCCGTCACCCCACTCGAACCGTGTTGCATGCCTCTCTGTGTGCTCTGTGGTATTACACCTGTTCCCGTCCTGGGTCTCCTCCGTAGCCGCGGTCCTGGCGGCCGGCCAGCCAGTGGTCACGTGACTGCAGCACCTCCGTACCAGTCACCCTGTGGCCCCGCCAAGGCCGCCGCCGTCGCCACCGCCGCGCCGCCGCCGCCGCCGCCGCCGCCGCCGCCGCGCCGCCAGCTCTGTGGTTGGCAGACGGGGCGGCGGCTGCTGGAGCTTTGACCGGCCTGAGGCTGGAGCTTTGACCGGCCTGAGGCTGGAGCTTTGACCGGCCTGAGGCTGGAGCTTTTGGACCGGCCTGAGGCCTGGAGATTTGACCGGGCCTGAGGGCTGCTGGAGCTTTGACCGCCTGAGGCTGGAGCTTTTGACCGGCCTGAGGCTGGAAGCTTTACCGGCCTGAGGCTGGAGCTTTGACCGGCCTGAAGGGCTGGCTGGAGCTTTTGACGCGGCCTGAGGCTGGAGCATTTGACCGACCTGAGGCTGGAGCTTTGACCGGGCCTGAGGCTGGAGCTTTGACCGGCCTGAGGGCTGCTTGGAGCTTGGACCGGCCTGAGGCTGGAGCTTTGACCGGCCTGAGGCTGGAGCTTTGACCGGCCTGAGGCTGGAGCTTTGACCGGCCTGAGGGGTGGCGGCGGTGGCCGGCCAGTCTGTCTGACGGATTGTGTAATCCGTCAGACAGACTGACGGGAGATTGAGAGGAGCTGTTCGTATCTATCGCGAGGGGTCCGTATCCTACAGCTGGACAGAGCTGAAATGGAATCCGCTCGAATCAACTCAGTCTAAGTCAGTTCATAATAAAGGGTGGATGGCATTACTACTCACATGTGTTGTTAGGTAGGTGCGCAGACTGGATGGATAATGGGTATGGACATGCAATATTGTACTGAAACTATAATTCCACGAGTGTCTGCCGGCCTGCTTCACAGTGTCGTGGAGGTATGTTTGGAAGACGGGGATAAGTTAAGTCGATTGAATGAGTTTGGTCCGCAGAGTCATGCATAGAAATATCACTTTGAACCATTATGGAAGAACAGCAAAGGGTAAACGAATTGAATTTGTGTGAGGTATCAAATTGGCATGATGAGATCCGAAGAAACTAATCAAGGAAGATGAAAAACTTGTATCTCCAATTTTAGAATACGTAGATGAACGACGCCTGGATTGAACTAGGACTCTGTCGGCATTTCCCAGACCAATGTGGTTTCCGGAAACCTCCTACTCAGAGCATGACGTCACAAGACTGGCCTCCTGGAACTGACCACGTCACAAAGCCTTCCCACCATCTGTCAGAGCCGAGACACTTGTTCAGCGAATACATATAGACATGACCTTCCCGGGATTCCGTCTGTGATGACAGTGTCGATACGTCCGGCCTGGTCTGTGGTGACACTGTCGGTACGTTCCGGCCCGGTCTGTGGTGACACTGTCGGACGTTCCGGCCTGTCTGTGGTGACACTGTCGGTTACGTTCGGCCCGGTCTGTGGTGACACTGTCGGTACGGTTCCGGCCCTGGTTGTGGACACTGTTCGTACGTTCCCCGTCCGGTCTGGTGGTGAACACTGTCGGTAAACGTTCCGGCCTGGTCTGTGGTGCACTGTAGGTTACGTTCCGACCTGTCTGTGGTGACACTGTCGGTACGTTTCGCGTCCTCGGTCTGTGATGTTCATCTGTCGTACGTTCCAAGCCTCGTCTGTGGTGACACTGTAAGGTACGTTCCGTCCCGGTCTGTGAATGGTCACTGTCAGTACGTTTCCGGCCCTCGTCTGTGGTGACACTGTCGGTTATCGTTCCGTCCGGTCTGGTGATGTCAACTGTCGGTAGTTTCCCCGGCTCGTCTGTGGTGACACCGTCGGTACGTTCCAGCCTCGTCTGTGGGTGACACTGTCGGTCGTTCCGGCCTCGTCTGTGGTGACACTGTCGGTACGTTCCAGCCCGGTCTGTGGTGAACTGTCGGTACGTTCATCCGGTCTGTGGTGCACTGTCCGGTACGTTCCAGCCTCGTCTGTGGTTGACACTGTCGGTACGTTCCAGCCCTCGTTCTGTGTGACACTGTCGGTACGTTCATCCCGGTCTGTGGGACACGGTCCGGTACGTTCCAGCCTGGGTCTTGTTGGTGACACCGTCGGTAGCGTTCCGGCCCGGTCTGTGGTGACACTGTCGGTACGTTCCGGCCTGGTCTGTGGTGACACTGTCGGTACGTTCCAGCCTCGTCTGTGGTGACACTGTCAGTACGTTCCGGCCTCGTCTGTGGTGACACTGTCGGTACGTTCCGGCCTCGTCTGTGGTGACACTGTCGGTACGTTCCAGCCCGGTCTGTGATGACACTGTCGGTACGTTCCGTCCCGGTATGTGGTGACACTGTCGGTACGTTCCAGCCTGGTCTGTGGTGACACTGTCGGTTCGTTCCGGCCCGGTCTGTGGTGACACTGTCGGTACGTTCCGGCCTGGTCTTTGGTGACACTGTCGGTACGTTCCGTCCCGGTCTTTGGTGACACTGTCGGTAAGCTCCGGCCTCGTCTGTGGTGACAGCTGTCGGTAATTCGGCCCAGTCTGTGGTGACACTGTCAGTACGTTCCAGCCTTGTCTGTGATGACACTGTCGGTGCGTTCCGGCCTGGTCTGTGGTGACACTGTCGGTACGTTCCAGCCTGGTCTGCGGTGACATGTCGTACGTTCCAGCCCGGCCTGTGGTGACACTGTCGGTACGTTCCGTCCGGTCTGTGGTGACACTGTAGGCTACTTCCAGGCCTGATTGCGGTGAACTGTCAGTACGGTTCCGCCTTGTCTGTGAATGACACTGTCGGTGCGTTCCGGCCTGGTCCTGTGGTGACACTAGTCCGGTACGTTCCGCCTGGTCTGCGGTGACACTGTCAGTACGTTTCCAGCCTTGCTGTGGTGACCACTGTCGGTAAAGTTTCCGGGCCTGGTCTGTGGTGGCCAAACTGTCAGTGCGTTTCCGGCCTGGTCTGTGGTGACACTGTCGGTACGTTCCAGCCCAGTCTGTGGTGACACTGTCGGTACGTTCCGGCCGGTCTGTGGGTGACACTGTCGGTACTGTTCCGCCCAGTCTGTGGTGACAACTGTCCGATACGTTCCGGCCCGGTCCTGTGGTGACACTGTCAGTAACGTTTCCGTGCCTGTCCTGTGGTGACACTGTCGGTACGTTCCGGCCCGGTCTGTGGTGACACTGTCGGTACGTTCCGGCCTCGGTCTGTGGTGACACCGTCAGGTACGTTCCAGCCTTGTCTGCGGTGACACTGTCGGTACGTTTCGGCCTGGTCTGTGGGGACACTGTCGGTACGTTCCAGCCCGGTCTGTGGTGACACTGTCGGTACGTTCCGGCCTGGTCTGTGGTGACAGTCAGTACGTTCCAGCCTTGTCTGTGGTGACACTGTCGGTACGTTCCGGCCTCGTCTGTGATGACACTCCCGGTAGGTTCCGGAGCACCAGGCCTGTCTCAACTGCCTTTATGTCGGAAGTCCATCGGCCTGGAGTTACTGATTCATGTGGTTGACATTTACCTTGAACGTAAAATTTGTGCCTAAGCTGTTGGGGGCAATAGCTCACTGCCTAGTCTCCCAGAACAGTTGCAGATATTTACTGACCAGCGAACCACCACTCACTGGCGCAAACTGCCAATAATCCCATGCACGAGCCTTGTGCGACCATCCTGAAACAAGCGCCGTGAGCAATGCGACAACTGTTAGCACTTGATGTGTCTGACTGCTCACTGAGTACCATTTGTATGCAGTGGAGATTCGCCAAACTGTCTCATATCAGATGGGTTACGAAGCCCCGGCCTCCGTCCGAGACGGCTCACACCGCCTAGAAATCCGAGAAACGGAGACTGCAGCCGGCCACAGGACGGTAGCACCGAAGGCGAGCGGTCTGGCTTGGCGAAACAGTGTAATCTACAATGTGTGAGGTAAGCGTGAGGAGTACTACTCGAGATAACAGCGTGACTTTCTCAGTGAGTGAAGAAGAGCAGAGTCCGGGATAGCAGTGTGAATTGCAGGTGAACTGGCAGAGCTCAGCGTGGCGCAGTGAACTGTAGATGACAAGATTGAGCCTGGGTTCTCCATTCGACTTGCAGGTAAAATAGTGGAGACTGGATTAACTGTGGATAAAATGACGAAGCCTGGATGAACTGTAGATAAAGTGACGGACCTTGGATGAGCTGTAGATAAAGTGACGGAGCCTGGATGAACTATAGATAAAGTGATGGAGCCCAGATGAACTGTAGATAAAGTGACGGAGCTTGGGTGAACTGTAGGTAAAGTGACGGAGCCTGGGTGAACTGTAGATAAAGTGACGGAGCCTGGATGAACTGTGGATAAAGTGACAGAGCCTGGGTGAACTGTAGGTAAAGTGACGGAGCCTGGGTGAACTGTAGATAAAGTGACGGAGCCTGGATGCACTGTAGCTAAAGTGACGGAGCCTGGGTGAACTGTAGCTAAAACACCAGATCCTGGGTTAGCAGTGTGAACTGCAGGTATACATGACTGACAGAGACGTGTTATACCACCGCTGCAGGTGGCGCCGACTCCACAGCGAGATCAGAGGGAGCCGCGCGCCTCTGCCGGGGTTAGCAGACAGTCATTATCAGCCGAGCGACATAAGCCTGCGCTGCCTAGCTGCCAAGGCCGGCCAGATGGTGGGCCGGGGGCTCGGCTCTCCTCTGCACGTGCTGGTCCGTACACAGTGCACGTGAACTGACCGGCTGACCGGGGTGGTGCAGTGCTGTGGGGAGGGAAGTCAAGGGAGCGGCTGCGGGGACGTACTGAGGGTAGCGGAAGGGAGGAGCTACCGGGAGGAGCTACCGGGAGGAGCTACCAGGAGGAGCTACCGGGAGGAGCTACCGGGAGGAGCTACCGAGAGGAGCTACCGGGAGGAGCTACTGGGGGAGCTACCGGGAGGAGCTACTGGTAGGAGCTACCGGGAGGAGATACCGGAAGGAGCTACCGGGAGGAGCTACCGGGAGGAGCTACCGGGAGGAGCTACCGGGAGGAGCTACCGGGAGCGCAGCGGACGGGTAATGACTCCCACCAGCCGGGCTGCTGACCTGGGGCGGACACTCGAGGAGGGCGCCTTGTTCAGGGCGACTATAGGTCCCGACTACACGCTCACTCTGATTACCGGCTTGTGGGCTTGGTATGAGAGGTTTATTACTCAGCTGGCATGCGAGCTCTGGCTGAAGGCCGCACAAAATAATAGCCCGGCTAGTGGCCAGTTGCTATGATATTCTGGAACGACTAGATTGTGCCACATCACCTGCATTTTATCGGTATTTTGAGCACTGCATGTATTACTAGAATGACAGCCATTGCGCGATAAAAGCTGTGACCCTGAAAAACGACGATCAAGTGATAACTTGCAAAACCAGTTCAAATTGACCACTCTGCCAGCCTATCTGCGCAGTACGCACAACCGGCTGGTGCTAATACGAAACTGCGTATGGCGCCGTCTATCCCTTCAACAAGGTGAACCTGAGCAGTATTTCTGGACAGCCATTGTTCCTCGACCGAGCCGATAGGTGTCAGGATAGGTGATCAGTAGGCAGTCACTGCATGTGTAACGAATTAAAGGGAATGTTTCACATTAACATAAGATTTGAGTTGAGATGGCCAAGTTGTTGGATTTCATGAAATTAAATTGTAGAAGCTTAAAAACACCCACAGAAAGTCTAATCGAAAAAATTTGAGTTGGTTTTTGACATCTGCAAAAAATAAGGCCCTAGTGTATTAGGGTAGCATCTTAAAGGCCGATGTCGTCATCCCTTTTTATCAAATGTTGATGAAAGTAGACTTGTTTTACATTTGGCTATACATTAGCCATACACTAGTCATACATATTGCAGCGTGAAAGTTTTATCGATTTCCAAAAATTCCTTCATATGACGTCGTCAGCCCAAATACTAAAACTTAGTTTTTCATGAAATTGAGCACTGTTTGTGAGAAACAAAGTCAGAACGTGTTCGGCAGCATTACTTGATATTTTGCACCACAAGCGGCGTACATTGGACAACTTTCAGAGAAGTGAAACATTCCCTTTAAATGGAGCATTGCTGGAAGGTTGACGTGGACACACAAAATCTCGCAGCTCTGATGATGGCGACAGAGTAGATTAACACCGACGGAAGCGCTTTCAGGAGGCAAGCGCATGCTGCTCTGGACGGGAGTTTCACTGAGTCGCTTGATGCTGGGAGCCTCACTGAGGCGGCTGGTGAGTGGTGAGGGACAGATTCGGCTGCGGCCGGGGCGGCCTGGAGCCCGCTCCGGCCCGGCCCGGCCCGGACGGGATGGACGGGATGGACGGGATGGAGCAGCGGCGGCGGCTGGCAAAAAGCGGCTGGGGGCGGGTTGAGCTGAGGCTGGGCTGGGCTGGGTTGAGGCGGTGAATGTCCCGGTAGCCAGGCCGGCAAGTCTTGTCTACGCTGGTCACTGACCTGCCGGCTGCTCACAACGCCCCTCCGTAAAACAACACCAGGGCGGCGCAGGCGCCTTGTTGTATATAACATGGTGTATAACATAATATATATATATATATATATATATATATATATATAATATAATATATATATATATATATATATTATAATATAACATCGATAACACCAAGCGCGCCAACAAGCCCGGGCGGCGCAGACGTGACCAGCCTCAGACAGCGCGCGTAACGGGTCGGCTGGTGACCCAGGTCACCGGAAAGAGGCGCTCCTCAGGGAGACAGCCGACGTACAGACGCGACGGCCGCCAACGCTTTCTCCATGTGTATTTAGGATACTTCATAATGTTACTTAAATTAAATAACAAGAAAGGAATGAAATGATGCCTATATAGTTTTGATAGTATTTTCAGTATTGATGAGACTAGCTTTAACTCGTCACTTCCTCTGCTCTATCGGTGTAATATCTTCTACCTTCTTGCTTTGGTGCATTCATTTTTACATCAGTGATTTGGTCATTTATTCCACTATGACCCATAACAACGTACTATAAAAGCAATGATACATTACCTGCATACAGTAGCGTGCGCGGAACCTCACAAAGGACCAGGTCATTGTGTCTTGAGGGGCGCCACACGATCGACAGGAGCGCCACCAATATTGACGAAAAATATGCAGGGGATGGCACCTGTCCTTCTGCACGTGCTCTTCGTGCCATTAACATTGTGTGGGGCGCCATCACTGGCCAGAGTTGCGCCGTCACTAGCCGGTGGGGCGCCTTTACTGGCCGGAGAAGCGCCGTTACTGGCCGGTGGGGCGCCGTCGCTGGTCGGAGGGGTGTCGTCACTAGCTGGTCGGGCGACGTCACTGGCCGGAGGGGCGCCGTCACTAGCCGGAGGGGCGCCGTCACTAGCCAGTGGGGCGCCGTCATTTGCCGGAGGGGCGCCGTCACGGGCCGGAGAGGGGCAGTCACTAGTCGGAGGGGCGTCGTCACTCGCCGGAGAGGCGCCGTCACTAGCCGGAGGGGCGCCATCGCTGGTCGGAAGGGCGCCTTCATTGGGCGGGAGAGGGGCAGGACCTAGTCGGAGAGGAGCCATCACTAAAAGCCGGGAGGGGCGCCGTCACTAACCGGTAGGGGCGCTGTCGCTGTTTGAGTGGCGCTGTCACGGGACGGAGGGGCGCCGTCTATGACAGGGACCCAACTCAACTGCCGGGCGCCGTCGCTGGCCAGGGGCGCTTGTTCACTGGCCGGGGCAGCATCCTCATTGGCCGGAGTTGCACCGTCACTGGCTGGAGGGGAGCCAGCTTTGCATGGGCGCCTCGGGTCCAAAGGACTAGGCCATGCCCTGAATGACCGTGTACTCACTACTCAGCTCGCCACTGCCTGTATATCAATGTCGCGCCAACCATCATCATATTTTTTAATCCGCGACACGCTAAGCGTTTCAGGTACGGTATCACCTCATCAAAGAGGCTTTACCTCTTTCTCCCGGACAGGCGCCGCTTCACTGACACTGGGGAAAATTAATGTCGTGTTCGGCCGCTCACATGTCTTCGAGAGCCTCGCCGGCGCTTGCTCGACCACCACATTTCTGGACCTTCTCTTCTGAGAACACTTCGGCATATAGGTTCTCAAACTAATATTTCACAGCCTTATCAATGAAGAACTCCTAGAGGTTTTCGGGGTTATCACCAGAGAGCCCATGGGCGGATCCCAGAGGAGGGGGACAACCGGGCCATGACCCCGCCAACACCACCCAAAATGGGGCCGCAACAAATTGACAACATTCAATGAGATTATCGTACAACTAAGCCAACTTTTACTAAGAAAAGTTTTGTTTTAAATCAGTTACTGATACATAAGCAAGCGAAATCCGATGAGTTTTCATAAATGTGCGAGACTTTTGGGGATTTTCCCCCCTAAACAGACAAAATCACCCGTTCTGGATCCGCCTATGAGAGAGCCCCGAACAAAATAATAAACTCAGAAGCCCCTTCCGATATCTTTTCAATGAAAGTTGGAGATGCTGCTTTCGTTTCCAGGGTCTCCAAATGAGAATCAATAAAAACTACTAACGCTTATTATGCACCCGATCGCGACTTCAACACCTCCGGTGATTTTGAGCGAATAGCTGGCGCGAGAGCAATATTCCCATGAAGTAAATTGTACTAGGCACAAAGTGCGTCAACGTTTCGTAAGGCACCGATTATATTTCCCCGAGACACACTTCAAACATCTGCCAAAATTTGAATACGACACTCTATCATTAGCATGGGCATCCGATGGCGTAAGCCACCAGATTTCAACTGGGATCATTACAATAATGTTTGTTATCATTGCTTACCCACACTGACCCAGTAATCCATTTCCCCAGAACTTGTATCATATGTAACCTGCTTTAAGATATCTTTGGTAGTTTTGACACGTTAGCATAGATTATAAATTATGCCGGCCAACAGGAATTGCGCAATCGGGTGGTGAGGTCAGGACCAGCGCAACAAGCTCTGCTTAGCGTGGTTCTTGACCTCGAAAAGCCATCCATACAAAACATTTGGACTAAATTTATATATAAAAATATATATTAAATTCATTTTGCAGATCTTATGACAATATATACGTTTGCATTGTGTTTTCCCCCTTTCCCAACTTCAAACTATGATCCATGCATGGTAAGTTAATGTCTGTTTTTGGTAAAACAAATACGAAAAACTGATTGCTTTTTGAAAGCGCCATCTGTTGAGCAGCACCTCAACTACAAGTACCTACGGTAACGGAAGTACGCATTCTGCTTCCCAGTGTCAGTCTTCGAATAGTGACTACATCCGGTAACTTTTTAGAACCACGGCGGCATACTTTTCCGTCACTAAATTGGTCTCCAAGACCAATGTGTTATACGTGTCATCTGCTGAGGATCTCTAATGCCTGTCTGGAGACAAGCACGTGTGGTATCTACTGCACATACCTACTCCTTGTGGAGTATATGCACCCATTCACCTCTCCTCGGCACCGTGCCATGCGCCTCGTTCCCCTATTTAAACATGCATCAACGAGTAGGTACACCTCAGACTCTCTCACCCTCTCCCGGCGTTTGGAAGTTGGAACCCTGCTCTCCGATGGACGACGCCCGAATACACTTACCACAATTGGACAGCAGGTGAGTTTCACTTATCACTTGGGTTATTTAATATCCTGATATGGACTCTTATCGAAACATTCCTAGAGTAGGTCTCAATATGTGTTTTAAGTATACTTGCTAACAAATAGTTTAAATGCAATACATTAACATATTACATGGCGTGTACCAACATAGCCAAAACATAGCTGATTCCTGGGGGGTGTCATCCCTATCTCCGTAACGTGTCCAGAAATACAAATGACGTCACCCTTGTAGTCAATTCTGGCGCATGTCGCTTGCGATCGGTTTAAACAGTTTTTCGAAAATAACTGTTTAGCAAATAAAGATACAATACATTTTTGATGTCATCGTGTTTGTCTTCTCAGGACGCGTCGATTTATACAAATTTTACGTGGTTTAGGTCAAATTCAAATGTTTGAAAGTTGTCAACCGGCACTGCGCGAGATATGGGTCTGGAGCAGATTCAACACAGCTGGACTTTGGTGATCTCTAGTTTCCTCAATATTGACCTGAGCCTAAAATGATCCAAATCATTTATAATTGCCTTTTTATGAGCTTTCCTATGCTGTCTTTGATTTTTATGTAACTTTTAAAATTTACTAGCTACACTCTCTCAAAATAGCATTAGCTACAATGGCGGAAGAGGCCGATGGATACGCGTGACGTCACGCTCTGACGTCATGATCAGTAAAATACCGGATGACTCTACCGATATACTCTCTCTCCTTGGCTGATTTCAACAGAATCGCTACTCACCTTACCTTCGTGCGTATCTGTGTAGTGGGTCCTCTTGTTTAGCCTGTCGTTACCACCACGTAAGTTGCCCCTGTTGTGTCGACAAGCTATCCCTGCCAGCGTGCATGTATGAGCTACCTCTGAGTGTCACCTCCGGTGCCTGCTTGATTAGTTCACCGCTCGGTGCTGCTGATTGATCACCCTGGTGGCTGCTGATAATCACCTCCGGTGCTGCTGATAATCACCACTGGTGCTGCTGATAATCACCGCTGGTGCAGCTGATGGTCACTAATGGTGCTGTCACTAGACTGCAGTGCCACTGTCGGGGGACGCTCCAGACTCAGCATCAGACCCACTGAAACATATGATATTCAGACCACACAGTACTGACACGGAGCTGCTGCTGATCCCGGGCCGGCACAGCTAACCAGCTTACGTCTGCAGCTGTGGATTGTGGATAGCCCTGGACAAGGTTCTCTTCAGAGAACTGACGTGTCGAGCTTCCTACCCTGATGTCGACAGGGACACTCTGTCCTGATGTACCGGACAGGGGCAATCTAGCCTAATGTACCGGACAGGGATTCCTGTCCTGATGTACTGGACAGGGACACTCTGTCCTGATGTACCGGACAGGGACAATCTGACCTGATGTACCGGACAGGAACACTCTGGCCTGATGTACTGGATCGAGGGGACACTCTGTCTCTCGATGTACCGGACCAGGGACAATCTACCATGATGACCGGACAGGGGATTCCTGTTCCTGATGTACTGGACATTGACACCGTCTTTGAAGTTTGTACCGGACTATGGGACAGATCTAGACCTGTCTGCCATACCGAGACAGGTTAAACACTCTGGCCTGCTGTACTAGACAGGACAATCCTGCCCTGAGGTACTGGACAGGAACAATCTGGCCTGATTTACCGGACAGGGACACTCTGGTCTGATGCCGGGACACTGACGTGAGTTGACAGTGAGAGAGACATATTAACAAGACAGTTTATGCTTCATATAAAAAGTTTGTGGATGGCTCTATAAAATGTAGTATTCTTATTCTTACCTATTCTTAATCATAGAGCGGTGCATTATTAGTAGCGTTTACATAGCACATATATGATTCCACTAAAAACATATTTATATGTTTGCATTCCATGTCAAATCTATAAGTCTTGTTCCACAAATGAAAAATACCTCTACATTATATAAATTTCTGAAATTCTGAAGAGCCTGAGTCTTTGAGAATATCAAATATATATATATATATATATATATAATCTAGAGGTATTTTGCGCTTGTGGAATTCAAAAGAATATATTTAAGTGGAATCGAAGTAATCACGACTTCTGAAGCAATTGTCATGCAATGTATGTAAAGTAACTCAGGACAATTATTTACGAGGAATTTCAATCACGTGAATAAAAAGATTTTCACTGCAAAGCGGAGCGGTGAGCATTGTAAACTGCTATTGCGAAAATCACAGGCCCCACGCCGTCTCCTATCTGTTCTGGCATCAGGTCCGTGTCAGTCAAGAAGGCAGAACGGGTTCAGTTCAGTGAGTACCGAGGCTTTGCTATCCTTAAAAGCTGAAGTGAGTAATAATATTCTCTGAAGTGAGCGTCAATTTATGCACAACGTTGATTATTGAGCAGTGAAGAAGGTGGCAACTCTGGAGAAGCGAGTTGCTGACCAAACGTGATACAATTGCTGTTATTTTCCGTCACAAATGCGTTGAAAATAGCACGTGTGCTATGTGTGCAGTACAGTTTACCTCAGATCCTTCTGATGTATTGCGCGCTGTGGCTTGAGACTAGCGATATTCAGTGGTCGGCCGAACTGGTCTTTTCGGAAGATACGGAGAACTACGAACTCTAGGCGCCCCTTCGCGACAAAGGCTCCCCCCCCGCAGCCTGGCCCAAGTGCGAATTATACTCTCCTCTGACCTTTAGCCCACACTATTATAACCGCGTAAACACGACCTCTTGGGCGCGCAATCACCGAAGCATTACGATCGGCGGGCACGCTCTGGCTACGCTGCTAGGACGGCCAGAGCGGCCCCCTTCTGGTGGGCCAGAGAAGCGCCCCCTCAGTGCGGGCCCCAGGAACCGCCTGTTACCAGCCAGACCGACCACTTCAGGGCGACCAGGGAGCGCCCCCTTTACGCTTGCACGGCTCAAGTCCCAAGAGCGTCTCGTCGTGGTAAGCCAGAGCACCACCTCAAGTGGGCCCAGAGTTGGCCCCCCTCCGGTTCACGCGGCCACCGGAGCCTCCTCTAAGTCTCAAGCACCCACGCAAAGCGGCCAGTAGCGCCTCTTTTAGGGACAAGTATCAGTGCTCTCTCCCTTTCCTCTCTCAAGCCGAGCAGCACAACCTGCCCCAAACACAAAACACCACATTCGTGGCTGATTTGTTCTCTTGGGCTTGGGCGGCACACTGACTTCGTACACGGTCTCCCCCCTCTTCCGCCACTCACGACACCGCCAATGACTAAAACTGCCAATGACAAATGAGAAAAACGGCTAATTATAAATTAACGTAGCACGCGCGGTGAGCATCACCAAAATAAGCAACTCTGAAATAGATGATAGGACTATTATTCCGCTTGATCTTTGTCCCTTTTCTTGGTTTTCTATTTGTTCCGGTATGATGTATTGTTTTCTAACGGATGTCGTTTCCTGATATCGCGTTGATGCAGGACGCTATTGTGGTGGCTTTTTCGGTGAACAGGATCCACCCTCATAGGTTGAGGACTGAGATTGTAAGTGCACGGGTGCGGGCATTAGGTGTGACGATTGGCCACCGTCGCCGAGTTTGTGCTATTTTCGGCGCGACTAGTGTGTCATTCCTCAACCCATCCTCGGGCACTCCTCCATCTCCTGCGGACAATCGCTTGCGCGGCTGTATGCTTTGGATTTTGTAGCTATGCCTGGTATTGATCCTGAGTCTATCCGAATGTCGTATTCTTGACTCTCACTTCCTTTCCATGAATGTATTGTTATGCTCTCATGTATGTTTTTCAATGTTCTGCTTGCGTAAGTGGACAATAATCTGTTAGTTGCTTCGGTTAATTTGGTGATTGATGTATTCCTGTCGAGATTTATGCGCTGTATTGATTACAAGCTGAAAACGACTATAATTGGATACTATAAAATATATAGTATTATCTTTTTTTTATGGTGTCAGGCTACACCCTCTTCGTGTGAACTATGAAACGCATACAGGAGCGCCCTTAGACCACTCTCTTACCGTTGACTGAATACTTTGCCTTGACGAATAATCACATGGTTATTTAGCTTCGTCTGACGCCCATATGGTATTGGAGAAATAAAAAGTAAAGAAGAAACGGGAGGGCGGAATCAGAAAAAAAAGAGTGCATGAAAAAAAAAAAGAAATGGCATTCCGTCCATATCGAGTGGGCGGCCCGATGTGGTGCGAGGTGAATGACCGCTCACCATCTCTGTTGGCGAATCCGCGAGCGGTACTGAATTTATGGCGTATGACGTGATGCTGATATGGGACGTGTACGGCAGGTCACGTGTGCGCCCCATGGGGCAGGGCGAGAAAGAGGGTAAAGATGTGGAAAAATCGTAAGGGATTGGGGGCATATGCTGTGCCCTCTCCATTCCGTCACTATGGATGTCGATGGTAGAGAGGCTTGGCAGAGGAAGGGAAGTAATTCAGCTACGAAGGACAGCGCGCATAAAGTGCAGAAAGACAAACTCGAGATGGCGCACAGGGGTACAACTGCTTCATCCGTACCCCCCCCGTTGTCTATCCACCACCAACACACGGCAAGCAAACGAAACAGGCACAATAGATAAGATAACCGGCGAGAGTATAATATGATGCGCCCCAAGAGTGACACACGCTGAAAGCAATCAATCCAAGTCCATACTCAGCATGTTGAGCACATGTTTTAGCCTGTCACGCCACTATGTGTAGGCGGTACGTGCTACACACAGGGCCACAGCGATAATTTCCCGTCCTTGAAATTTACGACTGGCAGTAGTTGTCACGTCAGGAAGTGAAATCAGAAATGAGTGCAGTAGGGTGTGTATGACAATGACCTGCACCGTTAAACTACGGCTAGATGTCCTAATGATATTTAAACCGAAATCAATTGGTCATTTATAACGTACATACTTACAGATTTTGAAATATGATTCAGGCGATAAAACGGTCGTGTTTCACTTCCGCTGCAATGATGGTGCCGAAATTGCTTGCAAGAAGAGTGAAATCAAATGCTTGGTGTTACCCTACTGCGTTAACATAAAGCTTACCGTGATTTTTTATTATTCTTTATATCGGCATACTATGCTAGGATAAAGATTTACCCAAGACCAACATTCGCAAAACCATTCCGATGTTGAGAGCGCAGTTACTGAGCGTAGTTCTGACGTCAGTCAGCAGATGGCAGTAGAGACTGGCCGGTAGATGGCGCCGTAAGGGATGGAGCTGGAGCGATTCTTGTCAGTCACTCGTTTTAGATGATCGCTTTCAGTGGAGATGAAGATATGCATGTGCGGATCCAGGGGCGGAGGGGGGGGCAAGGGGACCATGGCTCCTAAACCACATGAAATCGACCAAAATATTGACACATTTCCTGATATAGAAGAAAATCTAAGCAACTTTGACTATGGCAAGTTCGTTTTAAATGAGCTATCAATGCATAAAAAACGAAATCCGATATGTTTTCATAACTAGGTGAGCCTTTTTTGGGATTTGGCCTAAAAGACTACCCGTTCTGGATCCGCCTTTGTAGATATGTATGTGGACAGACATTCGCGTGTATACCAAATTCGAACACCGGTACCCGATCCCGAAATTTGGAACAGCGAAGCACCGAGCCCTGCGAAGTGCTGGCCGCAGTGAGGGAGGCGGGCTTTCACCGACCACTAAGCAGACACCCCGCCGCCAGAGGTGCCCGACGCCCTGCTGCCAGAGGATGTCCGACATCCTGCATCCGGATTCCGGAGAATGTCAGACACTCCTTGCCGGCCGCGGGATTGTCCATCCTTCAGACATCCTGCCCACCCGGGGATGTTTCCATCCCTGCAGACATTCCTGGCCAGGCGTCGCGCCCACGACGACTTCCACGGTGTGCGCACTCCATCAAACATTCACTGAGATGCACGGCGAGAAGTTGTCTGTGATGGATACCATGCCATATATGACATCCCTCTCGTTGCGCCCGGAGGCCATATGCGATGCCTCAGAGAATGAGTCATACACAACAGAGAGTCTTTTTTTGCGCCGGGAATGTCGTCCATCCTCAGACATTAGTATTACACCGCCGGACAGTCATCACAATAAACGATCAGACAGCGTAAGAGGTGCCCATTACGGCGGATCCGCTCCACTTAACACCCTCCATTAGAGACGTTATTTGGCGATTGATTTGAGGGCTTCCGTAACAGCAGAAACAAATTTATATGCGATACTACACTCACCAGGGGCATGGAAGCCGGGGAGGGGGGGAAGGGGAGGGCAGTGAGGGGGCAACTGGACACCCGAACTTTGGAGCTAAGGGGGAGGAGGGCGCCCCCAGCTTTGGAGCTAGGTGACAGCGCTCTCTGACTATTTATATGTTTTGTTAAGCTCTTAATCGGATCAGTGGCATTACCGTTGGGAGCTTTCACATGTTTTTTAAAACAAAATTCAGCTCCAATAAATACACAAAATCAAATAAATTAAACTTCCATTGAATTGGAAGCTAGATTGTCAACCTTCTATCCATACAAAAGTGCCGCACATTTGACTATCATAGCATCAACACACTGCTAAATATAGTTCACACCGTTCAATGTGATATGTTTGTTCCCCTGAAACCTGACGGTAATCAAAGAGTGTTTCGACTTTTTCCCTCAACCTCTGCGGCAATCAGAGTGTGTTTGAGCTTTGTACCCCCTTCCCAATCCCAGCGATGATTGGGGTGTGTCTCGGCTTTGCCCCCTACCCCAGCGGTGATACAAATGTGTCTCGGCTTTTCCCCGAACCTATTAAGGTTGTGCGGCATGTACCTTGGCATTGCCCCCCCGCGCTTTTCAGGTCTGAACAGGCCCTTGCTGGGCCTGAGAGGGCACTTGCCAGTCCTGACGGGGTCTGGGTGGTTTGAAAGGGCCCCTTCCAGGCCTGAGAGGGTCCTACGTCCGATTAAGAGAGCCCTCACCAAGCTTTGGAGGGGCACTACGCTGGTCTGAGAAGACCCTTACCAGGCTTGAAAGTGCCCTAAGACCGCTTCACATGACCCTCACCAAGCAAAAAGGGAATTATGCGGGTCAGAGAGGGCCCTTGCCAATTCTGAGAAGGCCTAATGTTTGTTTGAGCGCAGGCCCTTGCAAGCCCAAGGTCTAGGGTCTCTTCGCCCGGTTAAGAGAGATCATACCAAACCATGGAAGGGCCCTACGAGGACCCTTTTAGAGGACCCTTACCAGTCCTAAGAGGGCCCAGGGCCGGTCTGAGAGAGCCCTTTTCAGTCTCGAGAGGGCACTGGGCCAGTCGGAAAGGGTCTTTCCAGGCCTGAGCGTGACATACAGGCCTGAGAGTTTGGACTGAGAAAGCTCTCGCGTTGGTCTGAGAGGGCCCTTGCAAGGTCTGAGGGGCCCTCGGGCCGTTCGCGACCAGAGAAGGTTGGCGAACGGTTAGTTGACTATGCCCCTGGCCACCCATGTCAGAATGCAACATACTCAAATTACAATAAATTGAATGGGGCTATATAATGGTAGAGACCCGACTGCAACTGGATGAAGAAAGCCAAAGTTATAAGCTTCTGAATAGTACGGGCGGACTGGGCCATGTCGGCCAGGTCAAATGTAAATATGTAAGTACAACTAGGTTGACGGAAACAACACGGCTGCTTCGCACACTCTCGGTAACTAATAAATGCTAAGAATACAACATCCCGACGGTATATGTATGCTGATATGATGAGCAGGTTTGGCTGATTGGTGCACCACCACAGTATAACGTAAATCGCAGTCTCCGAAACACGGCTCATGCACGGTGTAAACGGTATGTTATACGCTAAATGCAATGTTTTACTTTAAAACTGAGTTGTTGTAAATGGAAAATGCTCCGACTGGACAAACGTGGTCTCCGGAACACCTGAAGGAAGCATTCTATCGCCATTACTGTTTTCGCTTTTTATGTTAACGACTTGCCTGATAACAAAGAGTGCAACACGACCAACGTGTGTTGCTATTTGCCGATGATGTTAAATTATATCACAAAAATTTATGAAACACGAACGGATTTACCTCTTGCTGCAAAGAGATTTCTGGACAGTCTTTGCCAGTGGTCTGCACGACTGGAACGTGGAGATCTTAAATCCGACAAAATGTTAAATTCATTCAGTCTATGACTTAAAACGATCTCCCATTTCAGGTGACTTTACACAAACTTAACGAAACCTCCTGGAACACAGTTTGTTCAAATCCGTGATCTTGGAGTATATTTAGACACTGATATACTCACTTTAGTGACCTACATTAACTCTCACTTTACAACAGGTCAAACAGAGCACTGGGTGGTTTTGATTAGATCTTTTCAGACTGGGTTGTGCTCGCCGCGCCTTTGAAACGGAGCCCATAGATTTGTGCACTATTACGGCAACGTACGCGCCTTACTCGTGAGTTACGGAGATTTGTGTGATATGGGGAGGCGCAGCAGCAACACATCTCGATCGGTTGGACCGCGTCCAACACAAGTTTTTTGTCTGGTTTGAGTCACATGTCCATGCCTCTCACCATTCACACTCACTTTCATATTCAGATATTTTAAATTATTTAATATCGTCTCCTGTCTCATAGAGAAGAGTCAGTATGACATACTATTTTGTACATTAAAATTGTATCAGGATGGTTTTTATGATCGAGTGCGTCTGTTCCTTCTTCATGAAGGCTTCTTCTTTTGCAATTATATCACCACGCGGATACTCCGCGCAGGGCATTCGCAACAATCATGACCACGTCCCATTCGCGAGCCTATTAGAGTAAGAGAAACCGTTTAAAACGCGCCGTCTATTGCACGGGCGTTCTCGCAACACCAAAACCGTATCCGGACACCTTGCCACTGCATCGGACCTTCAATGATACCTTAGGGCTTTTAAAAAGCAGGTGAAGTCGATATGTATAAAAGTCTATGGCGGTGTAGGCCGTACAGCACTGCTGTATGTGATGTAGGTTATATGTGTGCCGTTGCCGTGTGCGAGGAAGGAACCGACGCTCTTGCGGAGTTTTATTACTGTTATTTTTCGTTTGTTACTCTATGGGGTTGCTCTTCGGTTTTACCGATTGCATGGTGCGTTATTTGACAAGCGTTTTTGTGCTTTTTAGCCTCACAGCATATCTGGAATTATTTGTTTCACCATATTTATTTTTACTTTATTCATCTTTACTGCCTCGATGAACTTGTGCTAATTTTAAGTTTCATATTGTTGTGTTACATTTTGTCTGAGAACCAACTGTTGTGCGTATGTATGTGCATATTGCGTGTGCGTGTTCTGTCGCATGTTTTAATTACTCCGGACTTGAGCTGTAATTGGGTGAATGCCTGTTGCTCATTGTCATTAAATAAACAAAATAAACAATAAACTGCCTAGCCGGCCCAGGCAATTTGGAAACTGTTTGAAAAACCAGGCAGTCTGCAAACTGCCTGAACTCCCCGGCAGTTTACAAATTGCCTAAAATTCCAGGCAGTTTGCAAAATGTCTTAAATCCCAGGCAATTTGTAAAGTGCCTGAAATTCCATGCAGTCTCGAAACTCCCTTGGCAATATGAAAATCATTGTGCTGAATATCGACGATGATTGTAAGCTGCCCAGCGGGATGGTTAAGTTCTGCCTGGAACAATACTTTTAGCTGTAGACGCATGGAACGTGTAAATGGATGGTACGAAGATATTGCTAAAGGAAAACAGACACATTTTCACACAAAAATAGAGTTATTGAATTAAATCGACAGACGAGATCAAAATATATTGTAAAGATGTGTAAAGTCATCACATTTTACATCTCACATCCTTATACCCGAAGATATTTCCAGTTAACCCTCTCCCTGACGTCAAATTTTAAATCAGCATAACAAAATGACCTAAAAAATGCCAAATTAAAAAGGTCATGTCTGGTCATCTAAGGTCAGAAAGCTCGATTAACCTTTGACAACGCATGACCCCAGTAGCACATATAATCATACTAAATGAATTCCAGAATTGAAATCAGCGTCACAAACTGCACTAGAAACGGACAGAAGACGAAAAAAGACATCTGAGGTCAATCAGATGGTAAAGTGACCTCCTGAACCTACTGCAAAGATCAATCGATATAGCAATCTCACAGAATAAGGCGACAACTGTCCACGGTCCCATAGGAGCCGAGTTTAAGGGGAGGCCGCGTTTTTCTCACCGTCGACAGCGGGGGATTTTTGCGTCCACTGAGGTTGGAGGGAGGGGATTTCAAGGCACTGCGGGGGACCAATCCCCCCAGTTAACATGTTAAAATATGCCCTGTTTCAGAACATTTTGGGAGGATTAAACTTTGCCAGGACAGCGATTTTCCTGCTAGATGTAGCGTTTAGTAAACATTATGATTACATATCGTATTAACCGAACTGCAGCACATCATCCACTTTACGTAGAACCCACCGATTTTTTTCTTGGGCCTAGGGAACTTGGCACGTTTGTGTCAAGTATACAGTGCCGTTGAACGTTTTTTTTTGTTGGATGATGGGAATAGTCGGTGAGAAAGAGGAGATGACGACTGACGATCTCTTCGCCTGTGCAGTCTTAACCACCTCCTCGCGCTGATATTTTCGGAATGAGCAGTACGGTCGGCGTCGCAGCGCTATCAACTATGTTATATTATTAGTAATATTTTGACATCTACTACTTTCAACTTGGCAATAATGCTGATCCTCAGTGATGCAGGTCAGCGCCCATCAGGTCGACTCAAGTGACCCTAGATCCCAACACACGTTGTTTGTGGTAGTGCCAAGCCCCAACAATGTTTGTCCAAAATTTGAAAATCTGCCCCATTTCTTTAGATCAATGAAATATTAACTTATTATTAAATGATTCTGTTGTCTCTGTCTGTCTTCTGTCTGTCTGTTGTCTGTCCTGTCTGTCTGTCTGTCTTGTCTGTCTGTCTGTCTGTCTGTGTCTGCTGGTTCTGTCTGTCTGTCTGTCTGTCTGTCTGTCTGTCTGTCTGTCTGTCTGTCTGTCTGTCCTGTCTGTCTTCTTGTCTGTCTTCAGAGTCCTGACTGTCTGATCCGTACTGTCTTCTGTCTGTCTGTCTGCCTGTCTGTCCTGTCCTGTCGTCTTCGTCTTCTGTCGTCCTGTCTTGTCTGTCTGTCCTGTCTGTCTGTCTTGTCTGTCTGTCTGTTCTGTCTTGTCTGTCTGTCTTTTCTGTCTGCTGTCTTCTGTCTGTCTGTCTGTCTGTTTGTCTGTCTGTCTTCCTGTCTGTCCTTGCTTCTGTCTGTCTGTCTGCTGTCCTGTCTGTCTTCTGTCTGTCTGGTTGTCTGTCCGTCTCGTCTGTCTGTCTGTCTTCTGCTGTCTGCTGTCTCTGTCTGTCTGTCTCTGTCTGTCCCTGTCTTGTCTGTCTGTCTCTGATTCTGTCGTTTCTTCTGGTCTGTCTGTCGTGATCTGTCGTCTGTTCTGTCTGTCTTGTTCTGTCTGTCTGTCTGTTGTCTATCTGTCTGTCTTGTCTGACTGTCTGTCGTCTGTCTGTTTTGTCTGTCTGATCTGTCTTGTCCTGTCTGTCCTATAGTCTGTCAGTCTTCTGTTCTGCTGTCTTGTTCTTGTCGTTCCTGTCTTCTGTCTTGTCTGTCTTCTGTCCTGCTCTGTTCGGTCTCTGTCTGTCTGCGTCGTGTTCTGTCTGTCTGTCTGTTGTCTGTCTGTTCTTGGTCTGTCTGTCTGTCTGCTGGTCTGTCTGTCTGTCTGTCTGTCCTGTCTGTCTGTCTGTCTGTCTTGTCTGTCTGTCTATCTGTCTGTCTGTCTTGTCTGTCTGTTGTCTTCTGGTACTGTCTGTCTGTGTCTGTCTGTCTGTCCTGTCTGTCCTTCTGTCTGTCTGTCTGTCTCGTCTGCTGTCTGTCTGTCTGTCTTTCTGTCTGTCTGTCCTTCTGTCTGTCGTCTGTTCTGTCTGTCTGTCTGTCTGTCTGTTGTCTGTTGTCTTGCTGCTGTTCTATCTGTCAGCCTCTGTTCCTGTCTGTCTGTCATCATGTCTTCATTCTTGTCGTTGTCGTTCTCGTCTGTCTGTCTGCTGTTCTGTCTGTCTTGTCCTGTTGTTCGTCTGTCTGTCTGTCTGTTCTTCTGTCTGTCTCGTCTGTCTGTCTGTCTGTCTGTCTGTCTGTCTGTCTGTCTGTCTGTCTGTCTGTCTGTCTGTCTGTCTGTCTGTCTGTCTTTATTTTCGTCCACACCCAATTTTTCCTTATAACATTGTGTTTACCTGCTTATTACATTGTTCCTGGTTACATTGTGCTAATTCGAAATGTTATGCATGTTTGACACCTTAGCATAGCATAGTATATAATACATCTATTTTGCAGTTCGCATGACCACATATACGTGTGTATTTATGCACCCACTCATTTCCCAACTAAACTCGTCACCTAGTGTAGCGTTTAAATGGCTATACTTTCCCTTGGTCTAGCCGCCCTACAGTCATTGTAGGGCCATCACAGCCAAAGCCAGCCACAGCCATTCCCAAATGTCAATGACTGGCCATTCGCGTTGGCCAGCCTTGAGGATTTGTGTAAATTCATATTATGTGCCCTTTCATATTTGTGTAAATTCATATTACCTGCGCCACAAGCTCTGCTTAGTGGGTCGCTGACCTCGGAAATCCATCCATAAAAAAACATTCGGACTATTTTTTTTTTAAATCGTCCTGCGGAGCGGACAGGATTGTACTAGTTTGTATTATTTGAGGCACCCGCGTAGACGCATGTAAAGTGATGCGTGCATTGTTCAGATCGACTATTTTTACATAAAGTAGCACGGCTTGCAATAATAATGCATCATCATTTGTAGATCTACCGCTTGATCATCGGAAGCATCAAACTGGGTTCGTCATGGTATCGTGCAGAAGCAGAAGTCGTGCATCGTTAGGCAGTTTCGAAATTGCCTGGATTTTTTTCAGGCATTTTGGTAACTACCTAGATTTGCAGGCAGTTTTGAATCTGCTGAGTTTTCATTTTGCTTACAACACAAACATTATTTATAGTTATTGCAGAAGCGTGTGGAAGAGCCCGGCACTTACATTGGACGGGTACTCGAGACGGGAATGGTTCATGGGTTTGTTTGTAATTGCTCGCATTTTCCAAAAGAAGGTTGCATAGTTGAGTCTTTTTGTACGTGTCCTTAAACGCATTATACCAAACTTGACATATAAGACATCCTTATGCAATAATTTCTCTCTGCTATGTAGTACACACTAAATAGTTTGTAATCTTTGAGCTTAGAGTAAGCCCAACGAAAGTCACTAAGTTAAGGAAGACAAACAATCAGCAATTAGATTAGAAAAAAACATAGCTTGGCAGTGTGACTCTGTAACCAGTGCCAGTACCGGCACCGGTCTACTGGTGCCACCGACGTCGGAGGGTTCCTCCCTGGTGTTACTGGCGTCGGAGGGTTCCTCCCTGGTGTTACTGGCGNGTAGGACGGCGGGGCCGGGGCAGAGTAGGACGGCTGCTGGTATTGCGGGGCAGCCGCAGCAACGGCTAGAACGGCAGCAACAAAGATCTGAAAACAAAATTATCTGAGTAATAACACTATAGATGATTAACCAAATTACTGTTAATGAGCTTTTGCGAAAGACATCTAACAATAAAATGTCCAAAGTACTAAAATTATAAATATTTATTTTTCTGTAGCACATTCAAAATGTCCGGTTGGACTGTAGAAGTAAATTTGTTATGCCTCGAGTGATATTGTTTCTAGTCACGGTATAAGTAATCGTGCCCTATATTAAAAAACGTTAAACAAACTTGTACCACGCATATGCCATTATAGGACGAGTATCAATGACTTAAACATGAACTTTTAACTCAATCCACAATATCGAAAAAGTTATTTTCATGACATTAATTCAGCAAAATTCAGGATGGGTACAACACAGAGTGTGTTCCGGACATTACAAACTGACTTATACGATTACGCATTACTCACCAGCTTCATTTTGGAGGATGTGAGAGTGTGTGTGTTCTGCGAGCTGCAGTAGTCGAATGATGTCCTCTGCACGGTCCAGTCTTGGCTTTAATAAGCGTCCGACTGGTCAGTCGGCATTTGGCGAGCCCGGCCCAGCTGACCTTCTTGGGACGCTACACTTTTACACGGACAAGGTCAATGGAGGGTGAATCGGTACGATACGTCCAGGATATTTCGTCACGAACATTTTTCAGAGTCCATATCAAATTTTGCAAGATAGGTGGTTGTACGCTTTTCCATGGATTTCAACTTACATGAATTATGCGTGGAAACAAAATAATTTTATCTTTTTTTTCGTGCTAGCTTTAGCCTAATTTGCCACCGAACTGGGCTTTCAGTTACCCATCAGTAATTGACGAGGAGGTTATTTTGCCCTCGTTGTCTTATAAACCAGATATTGGATCGCGACATACGATAAAAATTATTACGATCATCAAAGTCGTAATAATTCTTAGCAATCTGCTAATTACCTATTCCAATACAATATTTACAGAGATTATAGTTTAGTGCGTCTAATAGTAAAGTAATCTTGCTCCTGGCTCTTCCAAGTCAGCTTCAGGCTAACTCTACTCTCCGTGCTCGGTCTACACGCCAGGACGCTGATCTGTCGCTACCATGCGCGAGGATCGAGATTGGGAAGCGGCGCCTCTTTTTTAGCATTGTACAGCAATACAACAGGCTGCCGCCAGAGGTTCGTGTTCTTTCACTGAGAGCATTTAAACGTACCGTAGGTACATTACATTTGAGTAATATGATGTGAGCTGGTTTTCATGTTATTTTCGAATATGTATGTATCAGCGAGTGCCAGACTTATGCATGCTTGTGTGTAAAATTTGTGTATCGTGAATGCTGTGTGTGTTGTGTCGGCGTGCATGTGCGTGTGTGTTTGTGCATGCATATTGTTTCATTTACGTTTACTTTTGCTGTATTTTGCATTGATATTATTTAACATTTGACAGCTATAACATCTTCCCGTATGTGCAATATTTGATGTGTAAAACGCTCCGGGAGAGGGCAATATAACAACCTAATCGTGTAAGAAGCCCTTTTTGCATTTTGTGTTTGATGAATAATTGCATATTTGGGGTGGGCATCATACACCAGTCTTCCCAACCCCTGTCCAGGCCAATTGGCACCTCCAGCCACCAGGACCGACTGGGAAAACGTGCACCCTGTTTTGAATGAGCTATGCTGCTATGTTTGGGCGAAACTTGGTAAATAATGCTTATGAAAGGAGCAGCTGAGAGTTATTCTATTATAAAAATTGACGTCCGCAACCGATATCGAAGATTTATTTTGGATTACAGAATAGAAGACAATCTAAATTGATGTCATGATGGCATGGCGGATATCCAGCATCGGTGTTTTTTTTTTAATGTGTAAAAGTCAAAGAAATCCGTGTAGTGTGTGTGTGTGTGTGTGTGTGTGTGTTTGTTTTTGGGTGTAGGAGTCAAGTTCCTAAAAATATCACACAATGCTGAAAATTCATCGGATTACGCTTGCCTATGATTTGAAAGATGATTTAAAACATTTCTTTGTAAATCTTCGTTATATTTATTTGTTATACATTTTTTTTAATCATCTACCAATGCATAACCAAGCGAAATCCGATAAGTTTTCAGAAATGTGTAAGACTTGTTGTAATTTATCCCAACCCTTCAATGTAAACTACTCGTTCTGAATCCGCCTTCACATCTGCCTTAGCTGTTTCCAGAAATATACTTTTCCATGGATATTATGGTTAGGGTTAATCTTAGGGCGTGAACCAATAATTCTTCTCAGGATGTAAGGCTCTGTGTTATATTCAGTTGGGCATTGTTTTTTGTGTCTAGGGTCAAGTACCGTGTCGGGGTTGACAAGCTATCTTTTGTTCGTGTTTTTTCTGATATTTTTTTTTTGGTACACATGACTGTTTATTGACATATTGCATCAAATTTTAACTTTTTTTTTTCTCTATTGTTTGCATTCAATTGCGCCTTTCAAGGAATATACTCATCGCGTTACTGTTCATCGCCCAACGCAACCTTTGTAAATTTGCCGCTGGTTAAATTCATCCTCTTGCCATGATTTAATATAATAACTAATTACATCAGTGATTTTTGTGTTATGATTTAATGTTATGTATTTGTGCTTTTAGGTTAATTTTATTTATAACTCTATTCTGTCATCTATAATTTTCTGCCGGTGAACTACAGGAATTGGTTTACGTTATCTGGGTTGGTTGGGTCAGGGCTGCGCACAAGCTCTGCTTGCGTGGGTCCTGACTTGGAAATCCATCCATACTAAAACATTCGAGACTAAATCTATAAAAACAATTGTCTTTTTATGTAATTTAACTGTATTTGTTCCAATGACGTTTTGTCCTGGTTATCAAGCGCCGTATTACTCGGTAGCCACCAATTGCTTCCGAAAACAAACGATGTGACTTTAGATGTCTTAAAATCAAGTTTTGTGCATTTTTAGTACAACAAGGTAAAGTCACAAAATAAGTCGCAACAATTCTCCGGAGACATTCACAGCCAATATTTTTTTTTTTTTAATAATTGAATAACGGTCACACATTGGTTTGAAGGTAGACGAATCTACGAAAGGATTTCACAACGCCGCCAGCAACGCCGCCAGGGGGCTAGCTGGCAGGCAGCGCAGTTTGGAGCTCAGACGTTTTTCAGGTGAAAACTGAGGTATCTAAAGCTGTGTGGCCTGACAAGTGGTACAGTAGCATTACAAACGTCTGCTGATTGCTTCAGGTGTTGTTGTACCTGTGGTAGCTGTACTGTGGCCTCTCGACGGCCAGTTTAGCCGTCGGGCTGCATGCAGGGTGTGCCCGCTGCCGACAGCCATGGCGGACGGGTCAGGCTCGCCGCGTCCATAGATACGGAGACTCCGCACCAGCAGGGCCCGTCATGCCGCTGTGGTGGCCGGAGGCTGCGGCGGATGCCTAGCGCGCGGGCGAGCAGGGTTCGATTCTCCGCATGGGCGGGCCTCGTGTTCTGATTTCTCCTGCCTCGGTCTAACTGGCAAGGTCCATGCATCCGACGAGAGAGGTGATACGCCAAGACCAAATCTGCCGAGTGACAGGAACCACTTGGAGCTGGTAAGAGCCCCAAGTTTTTTCCCGATACCGTGTTCCCATTCCACAAACAGCGAGTCAACATGGAATGTCACCCGCCCTGGTCACGTTGGCGATGTTGGAGCTGAACCCCGGCCGGCGACACGTTGTGAGGATGCGGACCCAGGGGCGCCAGCTGACAAGATGGTGAAGGGCTGCTCACTCTATCCAGAATGTGCGCAGCTCCGAAACAACTCGGTGTCATGCGCGCCTGTTCGCACTGAGCTGGAGAAGTTCGAACATCGTGCTGGATGCGTAAACGTGGCTGGACGACCCGGTCGGCTCAACAGAGCTGGAATCAGCACTCCCCCGTCACACTACCTGGTACCGACGTGACCGCCGACTCATGCCGGCGCGCGCGTGGCGTCAAGTCGCCCTTCCATCCAAGAAGACGCAGGATCTGGAGGCGGGCCGACACGGAGGCGCTCAGTCTTAGAGTCTGCGGGACTGTTCCGGTCTCCATGATGGTACTGTTACTGGTCGCCAGGTGACAGCAGGTACTGGCAATCATGCGAGCTGGTCCAGAGACTCGTCACAGATAACCCGGCGCTTAATATTTGTGGGCGATTTTATGTGCCGGATTAAAGATGGCGGCTTCATCGCGGATGCTTCCAAAAGCAGTGCCCGGTAAACATCGAGCGACTTAGCGTGTTGTACCAGTTGTTGGAAGGATGCGACAATAGTCAGGTCTCAACAGCATTGTGTGTGAGCCAACTAGGGGTGTGATTTCTTAGACCTTGTGTTCAAGGGTGTGCGAGTGTTTGAGGCCTGTGGTACGGACCGAGTATTTTCAACGTCGGATCACAAAAGAGGTTCGTTTCCGGTGTCATGTCCAAGCCACACGGACGCCGCTGTAGCGCGCAGTGCGCACACTGCACTTAACTATAAGAGGCCAGACTTTGACGGGTTAAGGGGAACTCTCGAACGTGTCCCATGGAAAATAATTGATAACACCCCAGTGGAGGAGGCACTAGACATGTTCTATGCTATGTTTGAAGCAGCCTTTCGTGATCATGTCCCATCAGTGACACTTCGGCGGCAATTCCCCCCGTGGTATGATGCCATGTAAGCGAGCGCTGAAACTTAAAAGAGCCGCGTTCTATAGAACGAAGCGTAACAAAGCTCCTGAGACAGTTAGTGACTTTGAGGAAAAAGGGAAGCTTTTCAAGTTTTTGTCATGTGCTAAATAACCGCGAGTAACATTAAGGGTTTAATGATTGTGATTTTCAGAGCAACCCAAAACGTTTCTGGTCTTTTTTAAAGTGCGTTAAAGGGTTCAAGCGAATCTTTCTGTTCCATTAGACGGTGATCGTGAAGTGAGTGGCGATATTGAGCAGTGCCAATTTGTATGAATGGAAATTGCAGCCAGTTATTTCGTGTCCTAATGTTGAACGTGTACCCGCCCGCTCCTACTTACGATCTTTTCCATCCTTGAACCAACTCTCCGTCTCCGTGCCGCCATTAGATCAGCCCTGGCAGACTTACAGGTCCATAAGGCGTGTGGTCCCGATAACATCTGTGCACTAATAATCAAGGAGTGCTCTGACCAGCTGGTGACCCCCTTGTCAATCCTTTTCAAGTTGTCTGTGCAGCAGGGTTTCTTCCCGAGTAGATGGGCCGAAGGCAACATAGTGCCTATTTTTTTTAGAAAGGGTCCAAAAAGTCACCTTTGAACTACCGAGCAGTGTCCCTCCTGCCACTACTAGGGAAATCCTGGAAGAGTAGTGTAACAACAAATCTCTAAATCACGTTAAACCTGCCTTGACACATGCACAACACGGCTTCCTACCGCACCGCTCATGTGAAACAAATTTAGTCTTTTAAAAACAGCTTGGGAGTCCATATCACACAGCGGCCAAACAGATGTAATATACACGGACTACTCAGCAGCCTTCCAAAGCGTAAACCATTCATTGCTACTTCACAAAATGCACCACTCATATCACATATCAGGCACCGTTCTAAAATGTCTCTCGACCTATTTAAAAAATGCAAACAACGAGTTGTTGTCAATGGAAAATGCTCCGACTGGACAAACGTGATCTCCGGAACTCCTAAAGGAAGCATTCTATCGCCATTACTTTTCGCTTTGTATGTTAACGACTTGCCTGACAAAATCACGAACAACTGTTTGCTATTTGCCGATGATGTCAAATTATATCACAAAATTTCAAACACGAACGATTCACTTTTGATGCAAAGAGATCTGAACAGTCTTTGCCAGTGGTCTGCAGACTGGAAACTTAATCTAAATCCGACAAAATGTAAATCATTCACTATGACTTTAAAACGATATCCCATTTCAGTGACTTACAAAATTAACGAAACACCATTGGAACACGTTTTTTCAATCCGTGATCTTGGAGTATATTAAGACACTAAACTCACATTTAGAGACCACATTAACTTTACTGTTACGAAGGCAAACAGAGCACTGGGTGTTATGATTAGATCTCTTCAGACTGGTTGTGCTCGCGGCGCCTTGAACCGGAGGGAGCCCCTATTGGGCAGCATATACGGCTAACGTAGCTCCATACCTCGAGTACGGATTGTGTTGGGGAGGCGCAGCATGCAACACATCAACGATGGTTTAGACGCGTTCCACACAATTTTTTATCCTGGTTTGCAGTCACATGTCATGCTCTGACCATTCCCATCACTCTCATATTCAGATCTTTTAAAGTATTTTAATATCGTCTCGCTTGCTCAGAGAAGAGTACAGTATGACATTTTATTTGTACATACAATTTTATCAGGATGGATCGAGTCTTCTTTCCTTCTTCAAAGCTTCTCTTTGCAAATATCAGCACGGCATACCCGCGCAGTATCGCACACAATCATGCACGTCCCATTCGGTAGAGTAGAAACTGTTAAACGCGCCGTCTTTGCACGGGCGTCTCGCAACACACAACCTATTCCTGTCTACCTGCCCTGCATCGACCTTTTCAATGTACCTTAGGGGCTTAAGAATGCAGGTGAAGTCGTATGTAAAAAGTTTGGCGGTCTAGGCGGTACAGCACTGCTGATGTGATTTAGGCTTATGTGTGCGCGTGTGCGTGTGCGAGGAAGGAACCGAGGTTGCGAGTTTTATTACTTTTATTTCTGTTTTTACTCATATGGGGTTGTCTCGTTTACCGATCGCATGTCTTATTTAACAAGCGTTTTTGTCTTTTTAGCCTCACAGCATATCTGTGAATTATTGCTCACTATATTTATTTTTAATTTATTCATCTTTACTGCTTCATGAACTTTTGTTCTATTTTAGTATCATATTTTTGTGTTACATATTTGTCTAACCAACTGTGTGGCGTGTGTATGTGCATTGCTGTCGTGTCGTCGCATGTTTTAATTACTCGACTTGAGCTGTAATTGGGTGAATGCCTGTTGCTCCTTGCCATAAAATAAACAAATAAACAAAACAAAATCATAATTACACTTACTTATCGTGAAGTAAGCAATGACTCAAAACGAACCTCTATAAATAAAATTGTTTAGATGAGTTCAAATGTTTCCATTTTTGGCCACGTCAAGTCGATCTTTTTAGGGGTTAGCTCATAGCCTCCATGGACCCTTGAATTTCTATCCTCCCCTGCCTATCATATTGTGCATTATTGCATCATGACGATAAACGATGACAATGTTCATTTAAACTTGCCGCTTCACAAAAGCTTTGAGTGCTAAGAAGCGTCGAAAGTGATTTAAAAATAACAATGTGATGTGCTAGTGTCTTGCTTAAATATCTACTATAGGTAGTTTAAACACATATGTATATCAATGTACATGTATTGAAAGCACATGGACGAACACTCAATCATACGTAGCACATCATGCATCACAATAAATACAAGGACTCATAAGCGTAGTCGATATGTGGCTTATGGGAATGGGAATCCAATGAATACAGTCTGATCAATTACTGGTAGCTGGGCTGGTACTGCTGGTACTGAGGCTGGGCGGGGGGCGGCCTGGTAGCTGGTAGGCGGGGCGCCGTGGTAGCTGGCCTGGTCGCCGACCTCCGGCGGTCGGGTTACTCGGGCACGCGTGCGGCAGATGGTACGCCTCGCTAACTTCGTCGGCCAGCTAGACTGGTAGTGACCGCTCGCACCGCGTATTACTCCGTACCTCGTAGGTTACTGCATCACGTACCGCCAGCGGTTGGCGAGACTGCGACATGATTGCCGTTTCGAGTCTCAGAGCTTTGAGAGTGGAGAAGTAGCGATATTAGCATCACAAATAGCAAATTATATGGCGTGCAATGTCATTATTTAAACAGCTAGTACAGACAACAACAAAAAAGTTAAACTATTCCTGCAATAAATTTGCAGTTTTCTGAATTTTTGCGATTAGTCTACAATCAGGGGCTGACATAAGGCTTGCTGAATACATGGCACATATTGAGCTTCGAACAATCACAAACAGTACAAACACTGAGTAAATTAGGTGCTGATCTGTGCCAGGATATGGGATAACAAACTTCATGTCTATCGTACAAATAATAGGGAATTCAATGGTAAAACACAAGCATCATCTTACCTGGGCATTCGTAAGACTGGTCGTCACGGAGGGTCAACTGCTGTGACAGAATCTGAGGGACCTTCTGTCCGTACTGCGGGGAGCAGGGGCAGAGTTAGGACGCGGGGCCGGGGCGAGAGTAGGACGGTGCTGGATTATTGCGGGCGCCGCAGCAACGGCCCAGAACGACAGAACAAAGATCGCTGAAAACAAAATATTTATCTGAGTTATAAATAACACTACAGAGTACAGATGATTAACACTATTAACTGTTAACGGTGCCTTTGGAAAAGCGTCTAACAGTTTACAATTTACATAACGAATTATTTAAAATGATTCATGCTTCCTTTTTCTGTTAGCACACCCAATATGTTCCTGTTCGGACTCTAGAAGTAAATATGTCATGCCCGAGTGATATCGTTCTAGGGTCACGGTATAAGTAACTGTGCTCTGGCCTTTACTAACAAACCGTTTACAACCCATTAAACAAACCGTTTACAACCCGTGTGCCATTAAAAGAAGAGCATAACAAACTTTAACATCAACAATTATCTAAATCCTCACAGGATGGTTACTATTTGTTCCAAAATAAGCGTCCCGCTGGGTTGGCTGGCACAGCAATTAAAAGAAATATACCGCCGCGTGAAAAGTATGTAGAATGATGGAGATGAGTGCCCAGATGAGTGGCGCTCATCTCCATCATTCCACATACTTTTCCTAAGGCGGTATATTTATTTTAAGTGCTGTGCTGGCCAATCCAGCGGGGCGCTCATTTTGTAACCAATAGTACAACACAGACTATGCTCCAGACACTACAGACTGGCTTCTACGAAAACTCACCATCTTCATTTTGGAGGATGTGAGCGGTTGTGTTGCTTCTACAGGCTGCAGTAGTTCGAATGATGTCCTCTGCACCGGTCAGTCGGGCTTTATATAGTGGTCCGACTGGTCAGTCGGCGTTCGGCAGCCTCGCCCATCTGACCACGCGGGACGCTTCACTTTTACCAGACAAGGTCATTTGATTCATGTTTCTGGCCAAAGTGCCGCGGCAAAGTGCGGCAAAGTTATCGTTTAATCGTTCCGTCCGATCTTGCCAAAATTGCCAACAAATATATAAATCCAAATGCGGTAGATTTAGAAAAAGACGCACAACACAAACCACAAGCACAAACACCACAAACACACGACACACACACACATACACACACACACACACACACCTCACGGCAACACCACACACGCACACACACACTTAATTAATTAAACACATACACACATACATACATGCACACCGACGCAGACACACACACACACACACATACACACACACACACACACACACGCACACACGCACACACGCACACACGCACACACGCACACACGCACACACACACACACTCTCTCTCACACACACACACATACACACACACACACACAAACACACACACACACAAACACACACACACACACATACATGCACACACTCATACAGGCACAGGCACAGGCACAGGCACAGGCACAGACACAGACACAGACACAGAGCACAGACCAGACACAGACAACAGAGACCACAGACACAGCACAGACCACAGACACAGCAAGACACAGACACAGACCAGGACCACAGACACAGGACCAAGACACAGACCAGACACAGACACAGAACAGACACAGACACCAGACACAGCACAGACAACAGACACAAGAACAGACAGGACAGACAGACACAGGACAGACCAGGACATACACAGACAGACACAGACAGACACAGACAGACACAGACAGACACGACAGACACAGACAGACACAGGACAGACACAGACAGACCAGATCAGACACAGGACAGACACAGACAGACACAGGAAGAACACAGACAGACAGACAGGACCAGACAGACACAGACAGAACGACAGACACAGACAGACACAGACAGACACAGACAGACACAGACGAACACATACAGACACAGACAGACACAGACAGACACAACAGACACAGACAGGACACAGACCAGACACAGACAGCAATCAGACGAGACACAGACAGCACACAGACAGACACAGACAGACACAGCAGACACAGACAGCACAGGACAGGACCAGACAGACACAGACAGACACAGACAGACACAGACGACACAGAGACAGACAAGACAGACACAGACAGACACAGACAGACACAGACAGATCACAGACAGACACGACAGACACAGACAGACACAGACAGTTACACAGAACAGACCACAGACAGGACACCAGACGACACGACAGACACAGACAGACACAGACAGACACAGACAGACACAGACAGACACAGACAGACACAGACAGACAGACAGACAGCTTTTCACCCCTTAATTGAGCTAAGGCTTCGTTAAAAAATGAGCGTGCTGCTTGTGATGAGAGGAAGCCGTTTATATCTGGTCTATGGATCCTGGGTCATTAGGTGACCTTTTAGGGCACGCCAATGACCCGGATGTCATCTAAATTTTGAATGCCTGGAGATTTAAGACTAATCGAGCTAAAATCGTGAATGTGCATATAATTAAACAATATATGTGCTAAATAATTTGAAATCGGGTCACAAAATGTCCTTAGAAACTATCAAAATACAAAAAGGTCATTTCAGGTTATCCAAGTTCAGTGACTTCGGTTGACCTGTTTTAGTGCATGACCATAGTGGAACATATATGTAATAACGTAATATGGATATCAAATTTGAAATCAGTGTCACAAAATTCCCTAGAAACTGTTAGAGATCAAATAAGTCATCTCATTTCATGCAAGTTCATTATCTCGATGAAAACCATAAATGTGTCCTGGTAATACCTGTGCATATGCTGAGCAGCAAACACTCGGAAATTGCACAAGTTACAAGTATCGATACTACGAGACGCCAGTTGCGCCTGACAAGACCTTGGGAAAGAGATCAGAGGTCACGGGTCATGAGGGTTTGTGTTCGATTTTAGAGTATGTGTCAAATTGTGTAAAATTAGGGTACTGATAGTTTTATCTCAATCGGTCGATAACTACCCGATTTTTTCTCGAAAGAACGAGGGTTTTGGGTGGCATCTTCCCTGCACTGGAGAGGGTTAATGCACTGATTTGACCCCGTACATTTGGGCTCCGAATGGTATTTGTATTTGTTTGATTTAATGGAATTTAGCCCATCAAATCGACAAAGCGGTGCTCGAGATCTCGGGAGGGGTGCAGAATCTTCCCCTCAAAGGTTAACGTAATTATGGCTGCCTGTAGAAAATAAAGGATAAGGGTGGAATAGATATATATAGCAATCAAGTTCGACTGTCCGATTATCTCCAGTAGCAAATGCGTTTGTGGTAGACGCAGTGAGCAATCAAGTTCGACTGTCCGATTATCTCTAGTAGCAAATGCGTTTGTGGTAGACGCAGTGAGCAATCAAGTTCGACTGTCCGGTTATCTCTAGGCAAATGCGTTTGTGGTAGACGCAGATATTGAATGCATATGCATGCATTAGCTGCGTCTTCACAGAGTGGTCCTTGTTGATAATATTTCGTAATTAGACCGGGATACCCACTAAATGTGTTTCTTTTGTGGTAGAAGTAGGTCTGACAGAATATATAAATACATATTCATATTTCGAGGTCGCCCAAGCAACTTAAATATTTTAGTTAACAGTTTAGGTCAAGTGTTGCACGATGCGATATTTACTTACAACTTATCGGGTTCTGCGCCACAGAGTTCGTTACCATGGCAACGGTGACTGTTTTGATTGGTGTGCACCGTGTGACATAGCTACCGTACAAAGACCCCGGCTGTGCGGAGGAGGCGGCAAGTTGGTCTGAGAGGCGGTGAAGCACGGTCTGGGCTGCCGGTGGTTACACTTCGGTACTAACGATTTTACACACAAAAAAAAACTTTCTTATTCCATTGCTAATCTTTCTACGATGCAAAATGACAATCAACCAGGCAGACTTTGATGACACATTCACGACGACGTGCCGCCCGAGATCATCGATGTGACGTGCGACGTTTTTCGCTTCATCAAGCAGCACCTGGACGAACAGCAGCAGGGTGATGACACGAACATCAGCAGCGCGATGACTACAAGGAGCAGCTTATCCTCGCGCTCGCCTTCCTCGGTGGTGGTGGTGTGACGGTGCCGTTCCGGTTAGAGTTCGACATGGCTGAACCTTTCCTTGCTTAGCCGCCCCACAGCCATGGCATCACAGCCACAGCCACCCACAGCAACTCCCAAATGTCAATGGCTTGCCGTCAGGGATCATCATGGATCGGGTGCACCCATGGGTGCCCACTCAATTCTTCCGATTGCCTGGGTTGGGTATGCATTTTTTGACTTTTCATTGGTACTGGGTGGGCATGGGTATGACTTTTTTGGCTTAATGTCGCTAAGCGTTATTTTTTACTTGACAACCAGATGTTTTACCAGGTAAATATGTTTTTAAATTATTACACGATAGGCAAATAAGACACTTCAACAAAAGACTTTGGCAATTATATCACAACAATAAAACGAGGTAAGTAATAGGAAGTAATATTTTTTAAATCATGACCGATCCTTAGTCTGATCTAATATGATAATGTTGCCCGCAAAGTGTTTGATAAGTCGAAATCAACAGCAACACACATGTGCTTGATATTATTTATCGTTAATAGTATGCAAGTCAACATGCTAGGGTAATGGCTGCAAATTTTGTAAAAAATAATTATCTTCCTTATCTGAATGGGTTCCGTTGGGCATGGGTCTCAATATTATGAATTTGAATGGGTCTAGTCTAGGTCTGGGCTTGGTGTTCATGGGCTTCGGCTGGGTTGGGCTTGGGGTTTGGGCACCCATGATAGTCTCTGCTTGTCGTAATTATTACTTCATATTTAGCACCATATTTAGGTCATACTTCAGGGATAAGCCTACGAAGTAAATACATACATACATACATACATACACCACAAGCGGCGTACATTTTATAACTTTTGGGAAGGTGGCAGTGCCCCTTTAAGTGTAAGAAACAAATGACGTAATTTCTTCAAATTCGTTTTGTTACAAGATACAAGAAAATAAATACCTTTATTGAATTTCTATGACAAAACTGATCTTGAAATATTAATTTGTATTTGCATGTATCATTGTCTAATTTTGACGTTTTCTGATCTTTATTCTGGACGATATCGAGTCGTGGCTGCTTATGTTAATTGCCCATAGCAATTATCATATTGTTGATGATTTCCGTAACCTTAGAGGTTATTAACTAACCCAGACATCGAAATCGATAGATGGTCAGATACCTAATTCAACGAACAACAATTTGACGCTAATCAAATCATTTCCGTTTCATAACTTTAATAATGTCGACGGACAGAACAAAATCGTTATTTTTACATGTACTCGGTTTTGGGTCATTTACTTGACTTGGAAGGTCACCCGGTGACCTGAAACCAAAAATGGTATACCATCAGAGTCCTCACATTGCAGGCAGCATGCTGTTTTTTCCTGCGTTGATCTATGTTGCTTGGCTTGAAAGTCAACAGGGGGGGGGGTTTCTAGTACGCCCCCCCCCCCATCGTAAGGCGAAGGTGAGAAAAGCTTCCGTAGGGCGAGGTTAAACTCATTTTTTTATTATTATTTAACTGTATTTGTCCCGATAGACGTTTTGTCCCAGTTAAACCAGCGCGCGCCGTATTACCCGGCAGCCACCATTGCTTCCGAAAACAAAGTTGTGACTTGTGATGTTTTAAAATTCAAGCCTGACTATTTTTAGTACCACGAGGCGAAGTAACAAAATATGTCGCAACAATTCCCTGGAGACACGCAGCCAAGATTGTTTTACTTTTTTCTTAGCCATTATATAGCGGATAAAAATTGGTTTGGAGGTAGACAAATCTAAAAAAGCCTGCTAGATTTTGCAAATGATATTTTCATTTAATTATCGTGAAATAAGCAATGACTCAAAATTAACCTGAATGAATCTAACTTGTTTAAATGACTTCAAAGGTTTACATTTTCGGCCACGTTAAGTCGTTCTTTTTAAGGGTTAGGTAGCCTCCATGGACCCTTGGACTTCAATCCACCCCTGCCTGCCATATTGTGCATTATAACATCGTGTCGATGAACGATGACAATGTCCATTTATAATTGCTGCTTTTAAGAGCTTTGAGTGGGCTGCTAAAAACTTGAAAGTGGATTTTTATAAATACAAATTGATTAGTTAGTGCCTGCCTAAATATCTTACCATCAGTAGTTTAAACACATATGTATTCAATGAATGTATGGAAGCACATGGACGAACACTCAATCATACGTAACACGTAATGTATCACAATAAATACAAGGACTCGTAAGCGTAGTCGATGTGCGGCTTCTGGGAATGGGAACCCAATGAGCACAGTCTGATCAATTACTGGTAGCTGGGCTGGTACTGCTGGTACTGAGGCTGGGCGGGGGCGGCCCGTAGCTGGCAGGCGGGGGCGGCCTGGTAGCTGGCCTGGGTCGCACACCTCCGGGGTCGGGTACTCGGTGGGCACGGGCACGTCGGCAGCATGGTCAGGCCTGCGGCTGGAAGCCGTTGGCGTCGGCCACGTAGGAGACGGTTTAGGTGACACCGTCGTCACCGACCCGTGCTGTGTACTGGCCTGGACCTCGTAGCTCGACTCATCACCGTAGCCGGCCACGGGCTTGCCAGACTCGGAGGCGGAGATGCCGTTCTCAGTCTCAAAGCTATTGAGACAGAAGAATAACGATATTTAGCATCACAGCATAGCAATATCTGGCGTGCAATGTCATTATAAACAGTGCAAGTACAGACAATAACAAAAGGTTAAATCATTCTCTGCAATAATTTGCCGTTCTGAATTTGTGCGATAGTCTAATATAAGGGGCTAAATAAGGCTTGCTTAAATGCATGGCACATATTGAGCCTCGAACAATAAAAAAAACATTACACACACTGAGAGAAAAATATGTGATGTGCCGATATGAATAACAAACTTCATGGCTATCGTAAAAATGGCCATGAATTTACAATGCTAAAAACAACACAGAATTGTCTTACCTGGCCATGTAGGACTGGTCGTCTGCGGAGGTCAAAACCTGCCTTGACAGGATCTGGGAAACCTTCTGTCCGTACTGCGGAGGAGCAGGGGCCAAGTAGGACGGCGAGGCGGGGCAGAGTTAGGAGGGGGGGGGGGGTCGGCTGGCTGGTATTGCGGGGCAGCCGCAGCAACGGCCAGAACGGCAGCAACAAAGATCTGCAAAACAAAATTATATGAGTTAAACACTACAGATGATTAACCAAATTACTGTTAACGAGCTTTTGCGAAAAACATCTAACAATTGCATACCCAGATGATTAAAATGATCATGCTTCGTTTTCTGTAGCACACCCCATATGTCCTGTTGGACTCTAGAAGTAAATATGTTCTGCCCCGAGTGATATCGTTTCTAGTCACGAAATAAGTAACTGTGCCCTATATTAACAAACGTTAAACAAACCGTCTACCACCCGTATGCCATTATAAGAAGAGTATCAATAACTTTAACATCAACGATTATCTCAATCCTTAATATCGGAAATGTTATTTTCATGACTTTACTTTAGCAAAATTCAGGATGGGTACAACACAGACGGTGCTCCGGACATTACATACTGACTTATACGAATACTCATTACTCACCAGCTTCATTTTGGAGGATGTGAGGGGGTGTGTGTTCTACGAGCTGCAGTAGTCGAATGATGTCCTCTGCACCGGTCATTCGGGCTTTATATAGCAGTCCGACTGGTCAGTCGGCATTTGGCGAGACTCGCCCAGCTGACCTTCTTGGCACGCTACACTTTTACACGGACAAGGTCATTTGATCATGTTTCTTGGCAAAGTGTCGCGGCAAAGTGCGGCAAAGTTACTCGTTTAGTTCGTTAGTCCGATCTTTGTAAAAAATTGTCAACACGGTATATTAACAAAAAAATGCGGTAGAATAGAAAGCAATCACACAAACAAACACAAACACACACACACACACACACACACACACACACACACACACACACACACACACACACACACACAAAGTAGAGACCAAAAATTGCGATGTCAGTCTCTAAATCATTTGATTCAAGATATGAGGCTCCCTTAAATTAGATATCCACTGAGATCCCAGATCCTTAAGCATTTTACGCCAAGGGATCCAGAAGGATCTTGATGCATTTTATGCCGAGGGATGCACTTGGAACCCAGATCCAGCTTTGGGATCCATGTAATTGTTCAAGTCTGGTGGATAGGCGTGTCTCTCACAGCGGTTAACTTCGATTGACTAACTCCCCAAATTTATAATATATTTAAATGTGATGATAACAGATTAAACAACAATATCAACAAAGCAAAAAATGTAGTTACATATAAGTCTGTCACATTTAACCACTCATTATTATAAATGGTGGATTGCTGCTTACGTGGCCAGCCATATAACTGGATTGTTGAAATAGATGAGCAATCAAGTTCGACTGTCCAATTATCTCTAGTGGCAAATGGTTGGTGGTAGACGCAGTCATTGCATGCATATGCATGCAATAGTTGCGTCTACATAGTCGCCTTTTGATAATATTTCGTAAATTACGCAAAACCTATATATAATTATAAATGTAGGCATTATACTCAGCTGACAACGTAGTGTTAAAGGCCAGAGCCGGTAAGTTGTTCCTCCAATGCTAACTGGACATGCGTGTAATAGGTTATAATTCTTAGTATGTATTACATCACGTATAGGACATTGTCTATATTTGTATAATAAAAAGATATACTTATCGCAAGAATGAAGCGAAATAAGCTAAAAAAGGAACACGTACGTTTTTGGCGCACTTATCATATGAGTATATTTCCTATATAGCGTTTAAATTTGCAGGCCGTTACTGCGTCTTTAAATGACAGTCATATCATGTATCACTGTTGAATTTGTTCACTCTTACTGTTTTTCTCAATTAAATTTACTTAAAAAGTTCAATTAAATACCAAAAAGCATATAATTTATTTTTTATGTTTTTCAGGACAAAGTGTGACGGATTAATGCGTATTGTATATCATCTCTACACGAATTACGAAGCCAGCGTTAGCTTAAAATAACTTTTAAATTTTCTTTAATAAATGATAAAAAATGATCCATTCGTTGGCCTGCTCAATGCTAAAGCTGATCTTTATTTAACGGGAAAAACGGATTACTTTTGTTGTCTATGGCCTTTAACCCGCGGCGTAGGGGGTTCTGCTCACCCGAACGCGCGCGCGTTAGGGGGGGAAATATTACCCCCCTCTTATCTTTCCGAACAATAACCGCCAGCGAGACGCACAAGCGCGATCGAAAGCTCTCAATGCTGAAACGAATCGAATTCATACCCGAATTTTTTCAAGTTAGGTCAATGTAAGGTCACGGTCAGTCTCATGGAAGTTTCGAGTAATTGAGTTAATGCGTTCATACTTTTCAATTTAAAAATCCTATGATTAAAGACTGTCAATGCACATAAAGCTCTCAAAGGTGTGATACATCTATTGCAATAAGTAAAAGCTGAAATTGCATTGCAAATTGTCAAGGTCAAGGTCAGGTCACAAAAGGTCACTGTCACGAAGAGTCAAATAAAGCCTTGCTGACACATGTTTTAGGGGTGATTTGCACGTAAGAATCGATAGAAAGTCATTTTTTTACAACTTGAACCCCGTCAAAGGTCAAGATCGTCATCTAAGGTCAAAACTGAAAAACTGACGAATTGAATAAAACAATGCATGTTTCTAGGTTAGTTTGTCTCATAAACACAAAATGACATTTATATTATCTGTATCAGGTCAAAAATCCAAAAAACATTATTTTGAAAAGATATCATATACCTACTTATGCTTGGAGAGGCAAATCAGTCACTGAAAAACGAAGCTATTACGTTGAATTCGGTCTGGGTATTCATTACATGGTTCTCATATATATATGCCGTTTTTTAGATACCTTTGAAATTTTCCATTTTTGGGGAAAATTTCTGAAAAATCGTTTTTTGGTTTTGGTGGGGTCAAAAACCCAAAATTGGAAATCGAAATTGCCATCTTGTGGGAAAAGTAAAATTTCCTTTTTATACTGTTTTGCGTTTGCGATTTGCTTTAAAGCTAGTTTTCTTACGATTGCATCAAACATTTATCGTTATTCACCAAAAATGGCATGACATGACGTCAATCAAAACTCATTATCTCCAAAGTTCTAAACTTTTTTCGATGAATTTTTTTAGGTAGACGTCAAATTGATGCTGAATAAGGTATTAAAACTTTAACGTCGTTATCTAATACCGTTTTCAAGTTATTGCGGAAATACGTGAGGGGGGTAATATTTACCCCCCCTACGCCGCGCGGGTTAACACTACGCAGTCAGCTAAGTATGCCACATCGTCAGATGATTATATCAAATGACGTCCCGACTTAGGTTGCGTATTAAACCGGGACACCCACTAAATGTGTTTCTTTTGTGAAAGAAATAGGTCTGACAGAATATACAAATATGCATTAATATTTGGAGCAGGGACTATCATGGGCTAGGTGCACCCATGGGTGCCCACTCAATTCTTCCAAATGTCTGGGTTGGGTATGCTTTTTTGCTTTTCATGGGTACTGGGTGGGCAATTGGTATTGGGCAATTTCAAATATGTCGCTAAGGAGTTATTTTTTTACTTGACAACCAGATGTTTAACCAGGTTAATATGTTGTTATATGATATAGGACACTTAAACAATAAGACTTTGGCAATTATGTGACAACAATAAACTGGTAAGTAAATAGCGCAGTAAGATTTTTTTAACCTGTCTGATCCTAGGTCTGATCCAATATGATAATTTGACCCCCAAAGGTGTTCCATAAATAAGTTCAATCAGCAGCAACACACATGTGCCTAAAATTATTTTTTGTTATATTTATGGAAAGTCAACATGCTAGGGTAATTTGGTTCGGAATTTTGTGAAATAATTATCTGCCTTTCTGAATGGGCCCCAATGGGCATGGGTATCAATATTATGAATTTGAATGGGTCTGGTCTGGGTCTGGGCTTGGTGTCATGGGTTTCGGCTGGGTTGGGCTTGGAGGTTTGGGCACCCATGATAGTCTCTGATTTGGAGGTCGCCCAAACAACTTAAATATTTAAGTAAATAGTTTAGGTACAGACTTCACGATAATATATTAATTTTAACTTATCGGATTCTGCGCCACAGAGTTCGTTACCATGGCAACGGTGACTGTTTTGATTGGTGGGCACCGTGTGACATAGCTACCGTGCAAAGACCCCGGCTGTGCGGAGGAGGCGGCAAGTTGGTCTGGGAGGCGGCGGAGAGCGGTTATGGCTGCTGGTGGTTACACTTTGGTACTAACGATTTTGCACAAAAGAACCTTATTTATTCCATTGCTAATCTTTCTACGATGCATTATGACAATCAATCGGGCAGACTTTGATGACACATTTACAGGCGACGACATGCCGCCAGAGATCATCGATGTGACGTACGACGTTCTTCACTTCATCAGCAGCACCTGTACGAAGAGCAGCAGCGTGATGACACGAACAGTAGCAGCGAGATGACTACAAGAAGCAGCTTATCCTCGCGTGCGACTTCCTCGGTGGTGGTGTGACGGCGCCGTTCCGGTTAGAGCTCGACATGACTGAACTTTCCCTTGGCCTAGCCGCCCCACAGTCATAGCATCACAGCCACAGCCAGCCACAGCAACTCTCAGATGTCAATGGCTTGCTGTTGGCCAGCCGCGAGGACTTTTGTAAATTCATATTATGTGTTTATTTTCAGTCTACTGTTATGGCAACATGCCAAGGCTTCTTTTAACCATGATAAGTTCGATAAGATNGCGGTCGCCGCGCCGGCAGGCTGTCCCGCGTCACCATAGCTGACCCTCCTACCTGGGGTGACCCAGGGTGACCCATCCCCTTCCCCATCCAGGGCCGCTCAAACCATTCCGAGTGGGACGGTACTGCCACCTGGTGAGCTGTGCGATTCTTTCAAGACAGACTGTACATTGTACAGCAGTACAACAGGCTGCCGCCAGAAGTCCGTGTTTTGCCGCTGAGTTCATTTGAAAGTACAGTACATGACATTTTAGTATTATGAGTGACCAGTTTATATCTTATTTTCGAATATGTATATCTCAGCGAGTGACAGACTTATGCATGCTTGTGTTTGTAATATGTCTATCGTGAATGCTATGTGTAACGTGTGGGCGTGCATGTGCGTTTGTGTTTGTGAGTGTGGGGATGAGTCCCTGCTGTTATTTTCTCTTATCTGATTGCGTGCAATGTGCTTAGTGTCATTTTAACATGTCTTCACTTGCTAATAATGACACGACGCTAAAAATGGTCTTTGTAACATTGAAGAGTGTTGTAATTGTCAAAAAGAAATACACAGACGATTTTTTTTTTAAATAGCTTGTCGTGTCGTGCGCCAAGAATGTCGTTTACAAAATTGTGTGCGATTATCTCGGAAACTATGATAGCTAGGAGCATACAATTGGAGAGGCAATCGATAGTTATTGAAATTTGCAAATCGCACACAGGTCCTCAAAATTGGAGCTCAGATCATAGTTTAGGCTCCAGAGGTCATAAAAGGTCAAAAATACTGTTTTTAGCAAAATAGTTTTTCGTGAAATAGCATGTCACTTAAGAAAGATAGGGATTTTTTGAGTCATCGGTTATGTTATTTTGATTGCCGCTTTGAAACAATATATGGTGCCTGGTAAGCTCAAAACTTCAAAATTTGACCTCAGGCCAAGGTCATTGTGTGACCCAGTAGGTCATGTTGCATATGGGGCAACGCGCCAGACGAGACGAACCACATTGGTGTCAACTAATCGTCTCTGTCTCTTTTCTATCAAGAGTTATTAGCAAATCATTGCCTGATGACCTCAGATGACCTCAGATGACCTTGAAGCAAAGTCACGAAGCAAACAATTGCACCTTTATTTATTTAGAATGAGCTAAATAGCATGATTCTGAAAGAATTTAGCCTGATCCAATGCATTTTTGAAGGGAAGCATTTGTTTATTTTCCCATCACTTATAATGGGGAGCGTCAGGAAATTTGACCTGACCTTTGGTCACCGATACGAAAAATCCGAGATTAACAAATTGTAGGTACTGATATTCTTATGAATCCTGCAAGTTCAACGTTCCGAAAAAGACTGTGGCTTTGGCACGAACGCAAACATTTTTTGAAGGGTGAGGTCATTGACATGGACTTCTGACCTGACCTGAGATGACCTTCAAGTCAAAATTTTCCAAAGGTGGTAATTGATGCCCCAACAGGTGTACGAAATTTGGCGGCGCTGCGCGCCGCCGTTTTTTCGCTACTCCTGAAAAACCTGAGGGGGGGGGGGAAATCACCCCCCTGCAGTGCGCGGGTTAAGAAGCTTTTAGTGCTAAGAAACGTCAAAAGTGATTTAATTTATACTAATGTCATGTGTTAGTGCCTTGCTTTGATATCAACCATATGTAGTCCAAACAATATGTATATCAATGCACATGTATTGAAAGAACATGGACGAACACTCAATCATACGTAACACATCATTGGGGGCCAATCCCCCAAAACCCCCAATAAATACAAGGACTCATAAACGTGAGTCGATGTGCGTGTCTGGAATGAGAATCCAATGAATACAGTCTGATTCAATGACTGGTAGCTGGCTGGCTACTGCTGTGACTGAGGCTTGGCGGGGCGCCTGGTAGCTGGGAACCGGGCGGCCTGGGTAGCTGGGCCTGGGTCGCCGACACCTCCGGGTCGGGTTACTCGGTGGGACGGCGTCGGCAGAGGGCAGCCTGCGGCTGGAAGCCGTTGGCTCAGCCACGTAGGTGGACGGTGTAGGTGACCAACCGTCGTCACCGGACGTAGCTGTACTGGCCCGGACGGCTAGCTCGACTCATCACCGTAGCCGGCCACGGGCTTGCCAGACTCGGAGGCGGAGATGCCGTTCTCAGTCTCGAAGCTAAGGAGACGAAAGAATAAAGATATGCATCAACACAATATAGCAATGCATGACAAACAAGATATTCATGCAAAAGCAGACTTTGCAAACACAAGCTATGCAAACAGAAGCAATGCCAGTTGCAAATGTGCCAAGGCGATGCCAGTAAACGTCCGTATGCATTCGTCTGTATCTTACGCAATATATACTCCGGACTACGATACCTGATATATTCAGGACGATTTTTGTTGTAAATCAACAAAACAATATATTTGCTTTGATGTGAAGCTTACTATGTTTCCCCCCAAAAATAGAGCATCATCTCACCTGGCATCGTAGGACTGGTCGTCGCGGAGGTCAAACTGCTGTGACAGGATCTGGGGAACCTTCTGTCCGTAACTGCGGGGAAGCAGGGGCCAGAGTAGGACGCTGGGCCGGGCGCAGAGTAGGCCCGGGTGCAGCCTATTCCGCAGCCGGCCACAGCCAGAAACAGGCAAGCGACGATCAGCTGAACGCAACGCAGCGCATTATAACACCAGTAAGGCGCCGCAGTTGGCGATGAACGAGCGAGTGCGAAGACAATGAATGGTGAGGTTGGTATGAGCACACACAAGGTGCTGCTTGGCTAGTAACTTAACTTAAGTACTTAACTGGCTAGTACTTAACTTACTTAAGCATGACAGGCGGCAGCACACCAAATTTCCACTCCATCGGCAAATAGTTCTGAGATGAAAATGGTTTGCGCACGTTTAGACACAACCCACCTCTGACTTATGGAAAAGTGGCGGCTGAGCGGTCTCTAATCACACACCAAATTTGAACACAATCGGCGAAAAGCATAGCACATACAGACTGGTTCATCTACGACCACTCACCAGCTTCATTTTGGAGGATGTGAGGGTGTGTGTGTGTTCTGCGAGCTGCAGTAGACGAATGATGTCCTCTGCACCGGTCAGTCGGGCTTTATATAGTGTTCCGACTGGTCAGTCGGCATTTGGCGAGCCCCGCCCAGCTGACCTTCGTTCGGACGCTAACTTTTACACGGACAAGGTCAATGGAGGGTGAATCGGTACGATACGTCCAGGATATTTCGTCACAAATATATATATCGTAGCCCAAAATCAAATCATGCTATATTACAGCTTTATGAACAAGTGCGACAAAGCGATTTAGTGTGCAGCTGCAGCACGAGATAGATAAAAATCAATTCTGGCAATTGTATTTTAATTACGGCTTGGTCATCTAATCTAGAGTCCAAATACTCAGGTCACGTTACTTGCAGTCCACAAACTCTCCAGTTAGTGGACTCCTCTCACTCAAGACACAAATTAATATGTTTTAGTCATTTTCACCAAAGCACGCGAGTCAATGGAAAACATACTTCAGTTGTACACTAAGTGCTGATGTGCGTGCTTTCCATGGCGTGCAACATAATTTATGTAGGGTCCTTTTTGTTTTCCGTATAAGTTTGTTCTCCGTAGTTAGGTAGTAATTGTGATGTTTCGAAAATAACCCTATTGGTTGAAGCGAATTATATTATCTTATGTAAACTTTTGTATACATCTTTTTGACGGTAAAAACTTTACTTCGGCGCCCGTCGGGAACATGGTCACTGGACGGCGCCCCTCCATCCAGTGACCACGTCCCTCCGGCGAGTAACAGCGCCCCTCCGGCTAGTGACTGTCTCTCTCCGGCCAGTGATGGAACCCCTCCATCCAGTGACCACGTCCCTCCGGCGAGTGACGGCGCCCCTCCGGCTAGTGACTGTCTCTCTCCGGCCAGTGATGGAACCCCTCCATCCAGTGACCACGTCCCTCCTGCTTGTGACCACGCCCCCTTCCGGCCAGTAATGGCACCCCTCCGGCGAGTGACGGCGCCCCTCCGGCCAGTGACGGCGCTCCACAAAATGTTAAAGGCACGACGAGCACGTGCGGGATGAAAGGCAAAATGTTTGCAAAATGTTCGCCAATATTGGTAGCGCCCCTTTCGATCGGTTGGCGCCCCTCAAGGAAATGACCTGGTTCTTTGTGAATTTCTGCGCGCGCTCCTGGGTAGTGCCATGCAAAACATTAATCATATTTGCCGTGATTAACCTGATCAAATTAGGCTCTAAAGTTATGGTGAGCGTCAATGTCATACCCCACTTTTCTCTATGCATCTTTTTATAAATAAAGCAAAAGGTCGCAATGTGTCAGGACGTCTAAGGCTACTAACACAGACGTCTTACGCAAAAACTAATGTCAGATTCGGAATTATCGCTATTTTTCGGAGGTCAGTTTTTCATTTGTGGCTTGCAAACTTCTATATCCTCATAGTTAGACTCATCCAATAATTTGTGCAGTTTCTTAATGACCTCAAATCCTGTGCCCGGCAGTGGTGCTCCTCTGACTACCAAAAAATGTACGCTCCCGTATGATCTCATTGATGTAGAACATTCCAAAGAATAACGGTGTGGCACTCCTCGTCCTCTGTTCACCAAAAATGCATACTCAATTCAGCAACTGCGCCACTAATGTCGACATCAATGCGTTAGATCTGTCCTATGACGTCATGGTCGCGTGATCGTGTTCCACCAATGACGAGGCTGAATCTGGAGCAGCTATTTGTTTTGTGTCTAGGGACGCATCTTGCCCGTGGCGTCCATTCTGCTTATTTTAGCCTTGGTGCTGTGAGCCAGGGAACAATTACCTGGTGTCTAGGGCCTTGGTGGTGTTGTAAGTTCAGTCATATAGGCTGGTGTTGTGTTTGATTGGAATTTTGTTATGTTTGATTGGAATTTATGAACAGTATTAGTAACATTATTATCAAACCTGACCTAACCTTTACAGTAATTACGGTGACAGGGACCAACGCTTAGAATTACGCTGCACTGCGGAACCTACCGGACAGGGACAACGCTTAGAACGATGGCGAACAACGCTTCACTGCGGAACCTACCGGACAGGAACCAACGTTTAGAACGATGCCTCACTGCGAAACCAACCAGACAATATAGGCCGGTGTTGTGTTTGATTGCAATTGTGTTGTGTTTGATTGGAATTCCTAACCAACTTAAATAACATAATCAAACCTGATCTAACCTCTACAGTAATTATGGTGACAGTAATTACAGTGACAAGGACCAACGTTTAGAACGAAGACGCGTCACTGTGGAACCTACTGGTTAGGGGACCAACGTCTGGAATAACGCCACACTTCAGAACCTACCATACAGGGACCAACGTTTAGAATTAGTACTGCGAAACCAATCGGACAATATAGGCTGGTTTTGTATTTGAATGTTATTGTGTTATGTTTGATTGGAGTTTATGACCAACTTTAATAGCGTCATCCGCTGTAATTGCAATCACTTTCAGTCTCACAAAACTCAGATGTATTTGTATGGAATAAAGTGATAAGTGTTCGATCGCGCTTACATCCACCGTAAAATCCGGTATGACAACAACGTCATCCCAGGTCTGGTGGGCGCTGGCCACCGGGCAAGAGTTGGTCTACGTGCCGTCTCCCGAGAGTGATGGACGTCGGCTGACTTGGGCCCCATCGCAGCTACGTCTGCGGGGAAGGGCGCCTGTCCAGGGGCGGCTGTCCAATCAGCGCTCCATTTTGACCCACTCATTCATCCCATCAAAAAATCGATCACGCACGGTTGACTCTTTACCGAACAACTGAGTCGTACCACATGGGAACGGTCATTATGAGCAATAATTTTGGTCAAGTCATTGATTTCAGCGCAATGAGACGGGAGGAATTCACTCATGGCCATGGAAACAATTTGGCCTAGGCGACCTTTTTCACATGGGTGCGATGTGGGGCTGCCAATATGGTGCCCACATGATTTTTGACGACGTTTCTACATGGTTGCCATGCAGGCTTGCCATATAGTAACCATCCAGAAACCATACAGCTACCAAATGGGCAAACCCAGGTGGTAACTATACAGAAACCATATGGGCACCATATTTGCAGCCCATGTTGATATCAAGGTGGGCTAGCTCATATGGGAACCATGTGGGCTGCCTACATGGTAACCATGTGGAATCGTCTTCCAAAACCCGTGTTGGGTACATGTGGGCAGCCCATATCAATACCGTGTGGGCAAGTGGGCCAACCCCGCTTATCACCCATGTGGTACCCACATGGGTGGTTATTGGGTATATTGCTTATGATCTGAAATAGTGCCACCCATTGAACCAATAGTTAGCAAACAGTGGCAACAAACAGTGCAACAGTGGCAGGTCAATATTAAATCATACGTATTGCTATATATTTAAGAGTTAGTGTTTCTGCCACGAATATAATATGTCCAGTGGTAATGATAAAAAATGGAAAAAATGACATATGGGAAAAATGATTGTGTCACATTGGTCAGCCCAGGTGCAACCCCAATCAAACTGAAGTTCCCACGCCCCTGCGCCCATGCACGTTTCGTCTTCGTCTATCGGTAGTTTGATCTGGTGCTTTGTTGTATATGATGGATGGCTGTTATGCGGATTGCGCTGATAATAAGATAATAGCATCTGATGATATGATGATAGCGTCATTTCTATCAACTGTTGGTTTGTTCATTCATTTTTCTTGATCATTATCCAGGGCGGTCTAAACCCGAATACAGGGGAGTGGCCCTGTAATCATCCCCGGGTGGGTGGGTCTAAAAGAGAGTGGCGTCTTCCCAGATCCACGAGCCGGGTTGGGTGGGTCTACAAAGGAGTGTTATCTCATCCGGTACTTTTGGCAGGAAAAATGCATTGACGTTTGTCTGCTTTAAATTAATCAGGGAAGGTGTGAGCAAGATAAGAGCTTAATTCTACTAACTGCATATATATTTTGCATCTTGAGTCAAAAATAAACATAGTTATCTTGTAAACATGCCTCCTCCATGCCTGTTTACATTTAGAGGCGCGTCGGCGTCATTGCCGTGTCAGAACCGGCTCTGTTGACGCGACGAAGCTGCCGACGGAAACCAACAACATTGTACGACAGTTTCTGTCGGTCACTAACCAGTCACGTTCCACAGTTTCAGAGTCTTCTTCTCCCCGCCACCGGCGGCAGCAGGTTCTACTCCACTGCAGGACCTCGTCTCCCCGCCACCGGCGGCAGCAGGTTCTACTCCACTGCAGGACCTCGTCTCCCCGGCTGCCGGCACCGGCGGCAGCAGGTTCTACTCCACTGCAGGACCTCATCTCCCCGCCACCGACGGCAGCAGGTTCTACTCCACTGCAGGACCTCATCTCCCCGGCACCGGCGGCAGCAGGTTCTACTCCACTGCAGGAACTAACCTCAGTCAGCTAGCGGTGCAAGCTGATTATTCATCACAAAATTACTTAAACCGCGCCCCACTGAGCCTCTGCATTTCCTCGCCCGACTGTGGGTGTTTAAGGGGGGGCCCCCCCCTCTCCAACACCCCACTCCCACCCTTCAATAACTCGGCTCCTTATGGCACGTAGAGCAAAACAAAAAAAATGCTTCGAACCGTCATCAAAAATCATTTCGAAACCATTTACGACCTTTTTTCGCTCACGTCAAACCTTTAGGTCACCAGAGGTCAACGAAGGTCAAAAAAATTCCAAATTTTAGGACATCGCTCCAGAAATCACCCAAAATATCTCGGAAACTATGCTTATCTAGAAACAAAGGGGCATAAACCAATCGTCAGCCATTGCTATTTCAAATTGACATAGCCCAGCCAGCAATTTGGTTGTGTATAGATTGGGACAGCTTGGGTAGAGCTATGGAAATCCCACATTCTCCCAACCGGGTTGGGCACACTTGGGCTTTCTCAGGTATTTCCGGATGAGACTGGGTGGCGATTGGGGTAAGTTGGAATTTCCCAACCTGCCTGAATCCTCATCAGTGGCCTATGATTGGGAAATCCCGCACAAATCCCAGCTTGGAAACGGTTTTGAATTTCCATTGTTTTCCCAATCGCCAGAGTTGGGAGTTGCGTGGGAAAACCATAGAGATCCAGACCTCCACGGATCGCGGCTTGATACCTATGGCTGGACGCACTCGGCGATTTCGTAAGGGCGTAACAGGACTGACCAAAATTAAAGTGCGTCCTGACTTCAGTCCTTCCTGTCAGCATACATTCTGAAATCCGTAAAATGTTTCAAGGGCCGAGGGGGGGGGGGTGCACTGAAATAGGAGCCTGTCCCCAGTTCGCAGTCCCTCAGTCTCTAATGCGCAATCATTCCCCCAGGTGTCATGATTAGGCCCTGGTGGTCTAGGATCCTGGGCATTGTAGTGACATTATGTAATCGCATAAGACCGTTGTTTTGTATCGCTTATGATTATGTAATTGCTTAACCGGTTGCACTTGTAGCGACGACACACCATGCGGCCTATTGCCGAAGGAGCAGTGCCTTGGTTCAGCGTCAGATGGCGTTCAGCAGGCCATCCGCGCGCGTCATGTGTTTGTTATTTATCGACGTTTATTTCGTCTATCATGCCTCGCGACCATTTATACAATTGTTTCGTACCACGCTGCTCATGTGTCGCTAGTCATTTTCTTTATTGCTCATCACTCGTCATCGTTATCACTCTTTGTTCTCTCTTACTACCTTCGTTTTGTGCATTCATTTATGATATTTGTGTTTTCATTAAAAATTACGATCATCTAAAACCTAATTATTTTTCACGACTGCCGGTCATTGACCGATGGTGACTGCTGGCCAGTGCCACCGGCCAACCGAGCATGTGAGGGCCTCAAACCGTCCCCGAGAGCGGTGGCCGTCGCCATGGCGTGGGCCCTCCTCGCAGATTCGTCTTGCGGTGAAGGGCAACCGCCTGTCTATGGGGCGGTTGCCCGGTTGAGGTTCCATTTTGACCCACCTCACACTTTCTCCTTCATTCCATGACTGCGTAACGGTCCAAAAGGGCCGAAGCAGTCCTTCCCTAAAAAAGAAAGAAAGATCTCTAACTTCTAGCAACTATGGCAGATCCCTGTTTCTGAACACTGGTGACGTTTGGTTACGTCGTTTGGTGAAATATCCGTGCCTATCGCCCAAAAGCCAATGACGATTTATTCCTGGACCGGCCGGGCTGGGCAGGTTGGGATATTCCGATTGGGATGGCACGTCTTCAATGTGTATTTGCCATTCGTGGCTCGGGAAACGTGCGGGACTTCCCAAGCGCCAACTTTATCCAGTAAGTTGGCACTTTTTACCACCCCTGACGAAGTGTCTCATTTCCCGAACCGATACCGATCCGATCCCGACCAGGGTGGCTGAGAGGAAGTCCGGAAATCCTGTTTGGGATCAGACCGGGATTGCTGGCTGGGAGTTGTCCTCATTTTAGACCTCAGGTCAATAGTTTAGGCTAAAGCGGTCATTTAAGTAAAAAATGCTGATTTTTGGGGAAAGTATTTTCCTAAATAACTTCTTACCTAAAACAAATAACGCAATGCTGTTGATGCCATTGTGTTTATCTTGTCAAGGTGCTTTGCAATATGCTGATTTTTATCAGGTTAAGGTCAACTTAAAAAGTTACCCAAGTAGGTCATGCTGCAAATTAAGAGACGTGTCTCGACGAAACAAGCACATTTGTGAAAGTTGCACTTCTCTATCTGAATTATGTCCAGAGTTATTGACGAAAAATTTGTTGGTGATTTAGCATGACCTCAATGATCCCGAAATGGGTCACTCAACAAAACCTCACTTGAGCATACATAATATCCTATGATAACATTATCCAGAAGGAATCAATGATATTGGTAGAAAGAGAAAAGCATTGAATATTTTTATCCAGTGACTTTACATAATGGAGGTACCAATTGAAACCCGACTTCAGTCACCGCGAAATCAAAAAATCCGAGATTCACTTTTTGTAATACGATACTTAATGCAATCCTAAAAGTATTGATATCGATCCCCTAGAAACTCGGGTCATGGCACGACCGCAAAAAATGGACGGTGGGGTCACCTGACCTAACCAGGTGACCTGACCCGAATCCGACACCGAAACTTGAATTATTCGACAAAATGTGCGGAAAGGATAAACTGATAAGTTATAGCATAAATTTGGCGGCGTTCATGCGCCGCCCGTTTTTTTCGTTTTCTCGAGAAAAAACATAAGGAAGTGTTCAAACACCCCCCAGTGGTTCGCGGGTTTTAACGAACAAAAAAACTCGTCAAGGTACGAAGCACCGACCAGCCAAATGGTTGAATGGCATGAGGCATCATGGCATAGACCTGATTCTGATAGCAGGCTGAGGTTTTATCGAGTTAACTAAATCATTTTTAGGAAAAGTTACAAAGTTTCAAGACGTTAGGCTTAGCGGTTTAGCAGCGGCAAGCCAATAACTACCAGGGGCAGAATCTGACCTCCGCAAGGAATAGGGTCAAGCCGCAACATTTCTTCGGAGACACGCAGCCAAGACAGTTTTACTTTTTTCCTTAACCATTGGATAACTGACACAAATTGGTTTGGAGAAAGACGAATCTGCAGAAGGATTTCACAAACTTATAACATTTACTTATCGTGAAATAAGCAAGGACTAAAAACAAACCACAATGAAGAAAAATAGTTTAGATGACTTCATATGTATACATTTTCGTCCACATCAAGTCCTTCTTCTTTAGGGGTTAGATAATAACCACCATGTACCCTTGGACTTCAATCCAGCCCTGCCTGCCATATTGTGCATTATGACATCGTGTCGATGAACGATGACAATGGCCATTTATACTTGTGCTTTTAAGAAGCGCTGATGCTAGGAAACGTCAAAACTGATTACTGAATAATAATAATGGCGGCCTTGGTATCAATAAATCTACCATAGGTAGTTCCAAACATTTTATATCAATTGCACATGTATAAGAACGATGGACGAACACTCAATCATTACCGTAAACGTAATGTATCACAATAAATACACGACTCATTAAGCGTTAGTCGATGTGCGTGCTTCTGGGGAATATGGGGGAACCAAGAATACAGTCTGATCAATTACTGTGTAGCTGTGAGCTGGTACTGCTGGGTACTGAGCTGGCGGGGGCGGGCCTGGTAGCTGAGGACGGGGCGGCCTGGTAGCTGGCCTGGGTCGCCGACACCTCCGGGTCGGGTACTCGGTGGGCACGGGCGTCGGAGTGGTCAGCCTGCGGCTGGAAAGCCGTTGCGTCGGCCACGTAGAAACGGTGTAGGTTGACACCGGTCGTCACCGACGTAGCTGTACTGCCTGGACGGCGAGCTCGACGTCATCACCGTAGCCGGCCACGGGCTTGCCAGACTCGGAGGCGGAGATGCCGTTCTCAGTCTCGAAGCTATGGAGATGAAAGAATATGCATCAACACAATATAGCAATGTATGACAAACAAGATATTCATGCAAAAGCAGACTTTGCAAACACAAGCTATGCAAACAGAAGCAATGCCAGTTGCAATTGCGCCAAGGCGATGCCAGTAAACGCCCGGATGCATTCGTCTGTATCTTACGCAATATATACTCCGGACTACGATGCCCGATATATATATTCAGGCCGATATCAGTTAAACCAATATATTTGTTTTTATGTTTAGCTTACCGTGTCTCCCCAAGAAAATAGAGCATCATCTCACCTGGCATCGTAGGACTGGTCGTCGCGGAGGTCAAACTGCTGTGACAAGATCTGGGGAACCTTCTGTCCGTACTGCGGGGGAGCAGGGGCAGAGTAGGACGGCGGGGCCGGGCAGAGTGGCCCCGGGGGTGCAGCCTTATCCGCACGCCACAGCCAGAACAGCAGCGACGATCAGCTGGAACGCAACGCAGCGCATTATAACACCAGTAAGGTGCCGCAGTTGGCGATGAACGAGCGAGCGCGAACGAAATGAATGGTGAGGTTGGTATGCGCAGGCGCTGATTTGCTAGTATTGTAGCCTGACACTACACATAATTTTTAACCCGATCCGGCAAGTGGTTCTGAGATCAAAATGGGGAACGCACGTGCGCACGATTACCCTTGACTTATGGAAAAGGCGGCTGAGATGTCCCTAATCATACACAAAGTTGACAACAAATATAAATTTAGCTCGTACAGATGGCTTCTACGAACACTCACCAGCTTCATTTCGGAGGATGTGAGGGTGTGTGTGTTCTACGAGCTGCAGTAGTCGAATGATGTCCTCTGCACCGGTCAGTCAGGCTTTATATAGTGGTCCGACTGGTCAGTCGGCATTTGGCGAGCCCCGCCCAGCTGACCTTCTTGGGACGCTACACATCTAACAGGACGAAGACAATGGATGGTGAATCGCACCGCTACGATTCAGGACCTGTTCCCATATATATAATATACTATATATATATATATAGTAATATTATATATATATATATATATATATATATATATATAATATATATATATATAATTATTATCGTAGCCAAGAAAACAAAGCATGCCATATCATAACTTGTAACGAGCGCGACAAAATTCACAGTTTTTGGCCAAGAGGAAGTCAAGGCCTCAAACTGTGATTTTTGAAGAGCGAGTTGACCAAGCGATTTAGTGTGGAGCTGCAGCGCCAGCAGGAGATAGATACAATTCGAGACTGGCAGTTTTATTTATAAGCCGCCCCCACTGGGGGGGGGTGTATTGACACCCCCCTCAGTTGTTTATCGAGATAACGAAAAAAACCGGTGTGCTGAGCGTGCAACATTTAGCGTAAGCTAACACTGGGTCTTTCCGCACATTTTGAACAAAATTCAAGTTTCGTGTCGGATAGGTCAGTCACCAGGTCAAGTGACCCTACCTAACAAAACGTTTGCGGTCGTGCCTTGACCACAGTTTCTAAGGGATCTATATTTTTTAGAATTTCATTAAGTCATTAGTATCTACAAAATGTGTATCTCGGATTTCTGGTAATGGTGACCTTAGGTCGGGTCAATTTTGCGACCTCCCATTGTGAGTCAAGGGAGAAATATCCAAATGGTTTCTTTGTCGACGATATCAGTCCATTTTATTATGGATGATGTTATCATAGGATATTATAAATGATCCAAGTGCAGGTTTTGCTCAGGGAACCTCACGGGGTCATCTGAGGTCATCTGAGGTCATCCGAGGTCACCAACACCTTTTCGTCAATAACTCTGGCCATAATGAAGATAGAGAAGTGCAACTTACACCGGTGTGTTTTTTCTCGTCAAGACACATCTACTGATATGCAACATGACCTACTTGGGTCACAACTTGACCTTGACCTGAGGTAATTTTTTAAGTTGACCTAACATGATAAAATTTAACACATTTCAAAGCGTCTTGACGAGATAAACACGATGGCGTAAACAGTATTGCGTTATCTTTGTTAGGTAAGAAGTTATTTGAGTTGTTTTGTGCTTAAATCAGCATTTTTGACTTTAATGACCTCTAGAGCCTAAACTATTGACCTAAGGTCAATTTTGAGGGCAAGGTTGCGATTGGAAATTTCAATGGCTAGCGATTTTCTTTGATCATTTGTTTATAGATAGCATAGTTTCCTAGATATTTGGGGATTCTGGAGCGATGTCCTAAAACTGGAAAACTTGACCTTCGATGACCTCTGGTGACCTGAGTTTTGACTTGAGCGAAAAAAGTCAGAATAGTTTTGAAATGATTTTTGATAACAGCTCGAACAGTGTTTTTGGTTTTGCTCTGAATGCTATAGGAGCTGAGTAAGACTGGGGGTGTTCAAACACCCCCCAGTCGGGCGAGGGAAATGCAGAGGCCCAGTGGGGCGCGGGCTAAGTCTGGCGTAGCCACCTGATATAGAGTAAAAAAACTCAGGTCACGTAAACTACAGTCCTCAAACTCTCCAGTTCGTGGACTCCTGCCAAAAATAATCTGTTTGAATCATTTTCACCAAAGCACGTGAGTCAATGGTAAACCAACTTCATCTGTACACTAGATGCTGTCAGTTTACAGCTGAAGTTTGTTCACCATTGACTCACGTGCTTTGTTGAAAATGCTTAAAACAAATTAATTAGTGGCAAGAGTCCACTAACTGGAGTGTAAGTGGACTGTAGGTCACGTGACCTGAGTTGTTGGACACTAGATCACACGACTCAGCCAGACTTAAATTAAAATTGCCAGACTTGATTTTTATCTATCTCGTGCTGCAGCTGTACACTAAATCGCTTTTTGGACTCGCGCTTCAAAATTCACAGTTTGAGGCCTCGACTTCGTCTCGGCCACAAACTCAGAATTTTGAAGCGCTCGTCCACATAGCTATAATGTTTGCGCTTCCCATGGCGTGCAACGTAAATCATTTAGGTAAATTTGGGTCCTTTTTGTTGTCCGTATAAGTTTGTTCTCCGTAGTTAGTTAATAGTTTTAATCTTTCGAAAATAACCCTCTCGGTGGAAGTGATTTATATAATACTATGTAAACTTTTGTATCCATCTTCTTGACGTTAAAAACTTTACTTCGGCACCCCTCGAGGACATGGTCACTGGACGGCACCCCTTCATCCAGTGACCACGTCCCTCCGGCCAGTGACGCCGCCCCTCCGGCCAGTGACCACGTCCCTCCGGCCAGTGACGGCGTCCCTCCGGCCAGTGACGGCGCCCCTCCGGCCAGTGACGGCGCCCCTCCGGCCAGTGACGGCGCCCCTCGGCCAGTGACCGGCGTCCCTCCGGGCCAAGTGACGGCGTCCCCTCCGGCCAGTGACGGGTTCCCTCCGGCAGTGACGGCGACCCTCCGGCCCAGGTGACGGCACCCCTCCGGGCCAGTGACGGTCCCTCCCGGCAGTGACCACTCCTCCGCCATGACGGCGTCCCTCCGGCCAGTAATGGCGCCTCTCCGGCTTGTTACGGCGCCCCTCCGGCCAGTAATGGTGCCTCTCCGGCCTGTTACGGCACCCCTCCGGCCAGTAATGGCGCCTCTCCGGCTTGTTACGGCGTCCCTCTGACCAGTAATGGCGCCTCTCCGGCTTGTTACGGCGCCCCTCCGGCCAGTAATGGTGCCTCTCCGGCCTGTTACGGCGTCCCTCTGACCAGTAATGGCGCCTCTCCGGCCTGTTACGGCACCCCTCCGGCCAGTAATGGCGCCCCACTAAACGTTAAGGGCACAACGATCACGTGCGGAATGAAAGGCAAGATTGTCTTGCAAAATTTTCACCAATATTGGTAGCGCCCCTTTCCATCGGGAGGCGCCCCTCAAGGTTATGACCTGTTCCTTTGATAATTTCTACGTGCGCTACTGGGTGGTAACATCAAAACATCAATCTGCTTTGCCGTGATTAACCTGATCAAATTAGGCTCTAAAGTTATGGTGAGCGTCAATCTCATACTCCTCTCTTCTCTACATATATAATATGTTACGGCCCATATTAAAACTCGGTCAGTATTAATACTGCCCGGCCAGTGTGCATACTGACCGGATGGCTGGTCAGTAGGTATTCATACTGCCCGGGCAGTGTAAATACTGACCGGCCCTCCGGTCAGCATGCATACCCACCGGGCTGTATGAATACAACCCACCGTTCTGCTCCTCAATGCGCACACCAGCGACACCTATAGCACGGAGCAGGTGTTTAGCAGAAAATGGAAAAAATATAGCCGCTTCCACTGAATTAAAAGGTCTTTAAGTCACAAGCCACGATCCCTTGACGGGTGACTACCCCGGTAATATGACGAACAAAAACAAAAAGTAAAAATGCTATCTGTATGGATAGATCGTCCAGCGGAGCGGACGGGTTAGCACTAGTTAACCCTATTCCTTGCGGGCGGCTAAAATTACGTTAACGTGCAGGGGCAGATTCTACCCCCCCCCCAACCAGAGATCTCGAGAACTGCTCAATTGATTTCGATGGGACAAAAGCCATTCAATGCAACGTCAAAATATACTTATTCTTTGACTCCGAAATTGCTTTTTTGTTCAAAATTGGGGGTCAATAGGCAAAAAACATACTTTTGTTTTGTTTTTGAAAAGTCATTGCGTTGGTATGGTTCGACTGAATTTGTTATGCTTAAAACGTTTGGGAGCTTCCAGTGCATTGGGCTTACACCACTGAACTCTATAGAGATGGAAGGCGCATTGGCCGAAATACTTGTCTAATGACGGCGCCATATTGGTAATCACAAAAGCAGTCGGCGGCCGGTTTAAGGGATAGGCGGGCGGGCACCATTGCTGACAATTTTACAATATATTGAGCGAACTACTAGTCGTAGAGCAATATGACTTACCACCTCCAACGTTCCAAATTGAAAGCAGAATGATTCTAGGACTTTTCATTTTTTTTTGCAACGAAAAAAAATATTTCGCTATAATTATTCTGCCTTTAAATTTTGAAAACATTGTGGTGGTAGCTAATTTGCGCTAACCTCTAGCAGTTTCGGTCAATATTATTGTAAAATGTCAGCCTGGGTGCCCGCCCGCCTATCCTTTAACACAGGCAGCCGACTGCTCATGCGATTACCAATATGGCCGCCGTCATTAGACAACTCGGCCAATGGGGTCGCAGCTGCATAGCCACCCTGTGGCTTACACATATTAAAAGTACAAGTACCAAAATAAAAAAATGATTGGCGTATTTAAGAGATGTTAAATGAGAATTTTATTTTAACAAACATGCGTTTTTTGTGATTATGAAGATATAAAAGTCACATTCAGTAATTTTGATGTAATTTGTTAAATACAATATATTGCGCATAGGCGGATCCAGGTAAACATCACGGGGGCACCAAGTGCGTAACGCCTTTTATCATGTTACTAAATTGAAGTTAGATATAATTTGACGGTGGGTATCGCTTCCCATTTTATGTAACTGAGTACGCCTCTGCCCACAAATATGTACAATCTACCTGTTTATGATGTATATTCCAGTGGCATTGTTCCTGACCCTCTTATTGCACCGCAAACTACAAAGAAAGCAAGCGCCGCAAAACCGCATTCGTAACTGCCTCCCCTTAACATGAGCCTTGCACCGCCTCTGATAATTATTTTTTTTTCTCTTCAAAATTTTAACAAAAGACGCGTAATTAATGATAGGAAACGTTACAAAAATTCAAGACGTTAGGCTTAGCGGTTAAGCAACGATAAGCGAATAACTACCGGGGAGCAGAATCTGACCCCCGCAAGAAATAGGGATAAGACGCAACATTTTTACGGAGACACGCAGCCAAGAAAGGTGTACCTTTTTCTTAACCATTGGATAACAAACACACAAAATTGGTTTGGAGGAAGACAAATCTGCAAATGATTTTACAAAATTATATTTACATCTACTTATCGTGAAATAGGCAATGACTTAAAACAAACCTCCATGAATACAAAATGTTTAGATGACTTGAAATGCATACGTTTTGTCCACGTCAAGTCCTTCTTCTTTAGTGGTTAGATAATAGCCTCCATGGACCCTTGGATTTCGATCCAACCCTGCTTGCCATATTGTGCATATTAATAAGTAGGCAGGAGTGCCCCTCCATGCCCATGTGACCTGATTACGTTAAGTACCAGAGAGTTTAATAAGTATATGGATATTCAACCACGTTAGGTCACATCACTCCCCGCTATTTAATGAGTGCTAAGAAACGTAAAAAGTAGTAAAATGGATAAAATTGTTAGTGTCTTGCTTAAATATATAGCATCGGTAGTCCAAACAATATATATATATCAATATCAATGCACATGTATTGCAAGAACATGGACGAACACTCAATCATACGTAACACATCATGCATTCACAATAAATACAAGGGCTCATATAACGTAGTCGATGTGCGGGTTTCTGGGAATCAGAATCCAATGAACACAGTCTGATCAATTACTGGTATCTGGGCCTGGTACTGCTGGTACTGAGGCTGGGCGGGGGCGGCCTGGTAGCTGGGGGCGGGGGCGGCCTGGTAGCTGGCCTGGGTCGCCGAACCTCCGGGGTCGTTACCGGGTGGCACGGGCGTCGGCAGATGGTCAGCCTGCGGCTTGGAAGCCGTTGGCGTCGGCCACGTAGGTGACGGTGTAGGTGACACCGTTCGTCACCGATGTAGCTGTTACTGCCTGGACGGCGTAGCTCGACTCATCACCGTAGCCGTTCAACGGCTTGCCAGACTCGGATGCGGGAGATGCCGTTCTCAGTCTCGAACTACGGAAATGAAACAATAACGATATTCATCAGCCACAATATAGCCAGTATGAGAAACAAGATATTTATGCAACAGCAGACTTTGTAACACAAGCTATGGAAACAGAAGACATATCACTTGCAATTGCGCAAAGGTAATGCCAGTCAACGCCCGTTTGCATTCCTCTGTATCTTACGCAATATATACTCTGGACTCAGATGCCTGAAATATATATTTATGCCGATATCAGTTGTATATCAACATACTAATATATTTTCTTTGATGTGAATCTTACTATGTTTCCCCAAGAAAATAGAGCATCATCTCACCTGGCATCGTAGGACTGGTCGTCGCGGAGGTCAAACTGCTGTGACAGGATCTGGGGAACCTTCTGTCCGTACTGCGGGGGAGCAGCAGAGTAGACTGCGGGGCCGGGCGAGTAGCCCGGGGGCAGGGCCTGTCCGCAGCGGCACAGCCAGACAGCAGCCGACGATTCAGCTGGAACGCAACGCAGCGCATTATAACACCAGTAAGGCGCCGCAGTTGGCGATGAACGAGCGAGTGAGAAGAAAATGGTGAGGCTGGTATGTGCAAACATGAGGTACTGATTTGCTAGTACTGAAACCTGACAGGTGACAGCACACCAAGTTTCCACTCCGTCGGGTAAGTAGTTCTGAGATCGAAATGGTTTGTGCAGGCTTAGAGGCAACCCACTTCTGACTTTTGGAAAGTGGCGGCTGAGGAAAGGGGCGACTAATCGCACACCAATTTGAACACAATCAGTGAAAGCATAGCACTACAGGCTGGCTTTTACGAACACTCACCAGCTTCATTTTGGAGGATGTGAGGGTGTGTGTGTTCACGAGCTGCAGCAGTGGAATGATGTCCTCTGCACCGGTCAGTCGGGCTTTATATAGGTGGTCCGACTGGTCAGTCGCCATTTGGCGAGCCTCGCCCAGCTGAACTCTTGGGCACGCTACACTTTTACACGGACAAGGTCAATAGAGGGGTGAATCGCTACGATACGTTCAGAGACGTTTCGTCACGAATATATATATATATATATATATATATATATATATATGTATATATATATAATATATATATATATATATAATGCATAGGGCCAAAATCAAATCATTACAATTGTAAGCTTTGTGGACGAGTAGCCAAAAAATGAAACAGTTTTTGGCCAAGAGAAAGTCGACGCCTCAAAAACTGTGAATTCTTTGAAGCGCGAAGTTAACAAACCGATTTAGTGTTGCAAGCTGCAGCACGAGATAGATAAAAATCAAGTCTGGCAATTTTATTTTTAATTCTTGCTATAGCAGGCCACTATACATTGGAACTTATTTTTTTTTACGCTTAGAAATATACTATAAAGACTAAAAACCATGAAAAAACAAGCCACAACCAGATTGGAATAATATACCAGGATATGGCTGCATTCCTACTAGCAGCGTGTATGGCGTTTTTGTTTCGATCAACAACCTCCATATATTAAGCGAATGGTAAGCATTTCCCTGCGACCCCATTGCGAGTTGTCTTATGACGGCGGCCATCTTGGTATTCACAAAAGTAGTCGGCGGGCGGCCGCGGTTGCATACTTTGGCTAATTAAACCTCGAGAACCGTTGGGTTGGCTTGACAATTTTGATCTCCAAAATCGAAATAAATACCCTTCCACCTTTAATTCTATGATAAAAACTGGCAGCGGCCTTCTGGAGCGCCGGGAGGTACCCACAGCTCTTCCGGCCGGGGACGGCAACCCCCAGTCCTCCCCGAGCCGGACGGCTATGCCACGTTTACGGCACCGTTCCGGCTTGGCCAGACGGCCGCACAGATGCCGTTGTTGGCGAGATGTTGATGTGTTTGTGTGTTGTGTATGGTGTTTTGTTCGTTTTTTAAAATATACTAGCCCTAAGTGGGACAAACCATAAAAAAGATAAAAACTTTGAGATATTTATGTGAGGAAAGTCTCGAAAACTGGCTGAAAAGTGCATTTAACATGTAAAACCCTATGGGCAAGTAGGAGAAGTCACGCCCATGTACCATATAACTTTTGGGACACCCGCTGGGCTTAGTCCACTAGAAGCCGTTTATTTATAAAAAAATCGTGCCGCTGTCTCGATTTTTATATTTCATGGCTTATAACCCGGCGCCAAGAGATTGTTTAGCGTCGAAATAGTGCCTCAGATTTGTAGCAGCAAAGCCAAATACAATGTTGATATCCTACATTGTGCCCAAACATAGCAAATATTCAGTCCTGAAGCCATTCTTTAAAAAAAAAATCGAGCCGGTGGCTCGATTTTATTTTATAAGAACGGCCTCTGATCTAGAGTCCAAAAACTCAGGTCACGTGTCCTGCAGACAGAGGCGGATCCAGGGGGGAATAGGCAAATGCACTCCCCAAGTGAAAAGTCGGTGAGCAAAAGTATGTTTTTGCCCCCCAAAGTCAGAGAAAAGTTGCAATTTTTGCCTTTCCAAAATGCATTTTAGCTGTTTTAGTAACATTGATTTATAACGGTATAATATGCACTGCTGCAAATTGCAATTAACAAATGATTAATCGACACGACGCACCGATTTTGTGATTTTTCTTAATATGCACAAAAATGTATGCATTTTTAAAACAATACATATTAAAAAAGGAATATGTATTGGAGAACATGGTAAATACGATGCCAAAGTCGAATTCCAAAGCAATGGGCCCCTTGCCAGCACAGAGTGCTCCTGGGCAGTTCGGAGGGCCTTGAGCGGGTCGGAGGGGCCCTGAGCATGTCGGTAGGATGAAGAAAAAAACAGCCAACGCAGTTCCTTATCATGTCGAAAGGGCGCCTGAGCACTTGAGCAGGCTTGAAGTCCCCTAGCCAGACCAGAGGACCCCCCCCAAGGGTGAACCCCTTTTTGATTTAAAAGGTTTTCCAAAAGGCCCCTTGTATTTATTTTTCTGCAGGTAAGAGGGGCCCCTGACCAGACAGGAAAGGGCCCATGAACATGCCAAATGGGTCCCTTCACCAGTACGGAGTGAGCAGACCTTTTTCATCTGTTCTACTTGGCCCCTCAACGTCGGGAATGGGCCTCTGAGCTGCCCTTTTCCCACTGGGCCAAAATCCTGGCTATGTGTTTTGGTTAGAGACCCTTTTGAGGCGGCCGTCCCCGGGACGAAATCCTGTTACCGTTGCCTGGTCATGGGCCCTCTGGGGTTCTGAGGTCCTGGTCCAATTCCAGCTCATTCAAAAGTTTGAGGAAGCAAATGAGCATCACAAAACAAGTGGCCGAAATCTGTAGAGTTTTTCATATCCAGTTTGTTGGGGGAAGGACGACCTTTAAACGCTCTGGATTTTTTTTAGGCACCGCCTTCCCTCCTGGACGAAATCCTGGCTACGCGACTGAGACCAAACCAGGACCATTTTCCCAAGTCATCTCCCACCAGGCTCCTCCAGATCCACAGTGACCATTTATGTGCAGAAAAGTATTTCTGCCTCAATCTTGCTGTTTTCAAACCGTTTGCACCAGTTGTGTGTTAAGTTTGGTGCAAGAATTATAGGTGCAGTTAGTTATTGATGATTATGTACTGTTGAGTGTTAAAACCGCCACCGGGCCCAGTTGTTCGGGATTTTTTAGTTAAAATGCCTCTAACTGATCTGGGGACCCGATCACAAACTTAAATTACGATACCTTCCGTTGCTGATCTTCACATAAGCGGGAGCTCGTAAAGTTAGACTTCCACCCCCGTACTAGTCGATTGAACCAATGAACGTCAGCTTGCAGCAGTAAAAAAAACAACTTCGGTGAGCGGTTCCGTGTCGGAGAACACTGGAGAGCGTTGCATTGCAGCTACGCCGGATCAGCGACGACTTGACCGGCCTGACTCGGCTGTCACGAGCGCTGCACGCGGCGGTCAGCGTTCTGAACACTATGGATTTTCACGCCGACCTGGCCGCCACCACCAATCTTAGGCAAGTTGTTGCCAAGCTGCCGACGCAGCTGGCCTTGCAGTGGGGGCAGGAAGGAGGTGAAGATGCTGCCGCTCAAGCCAACGCTGACGGACGTGGATCGCTGGCTGCGTCAGCTGGTGCTGGCCGGCCGCCGCGCGCTCCCGAGTCTGCTGAGACGGGAGCCGGCAGCAGCCCAGATGAATGCGACCCGCAGCAGCAGACCAGCCGACAAACCTCCCGGTGGTGGCCTCCGGCGGTCGACACTGACTACCACCGCTGACTCTGAACACCATGACTGCCAGCTATGCGGTGACGGGACTCACCGGCCGAGTGACTGTCCAACGCTTCTGGAACTGTCGCCAGAGGATCGCCTTCGGCTCGTGCGCGACAAGCATCACTGTTTCTCGTGCTTGGCAGCAGGCCATTGGAGCAACCGATTTGCGGATAAGGCCGTCTGTGGTAGAGAACGCTGCACGGGAGCACCACGCCTGCTGCACGTGACCAAGCCGTTCCGATGCACTTGACCAACCTCGCCAGCCGCGCGAAGTTGGGGAAGCAGGCCGCTGACTTCCACCGGGAAATCCACGTCAGTGTTGGCACTTCTCTCAGGAAGCTGGCGCGCAGCCAAAACCACGAACGACCGTTGCTGCAGGTTCGTGCCGGTGCGAGTGCACGGCGCGGCCGGGAACTACTGCGAACGCACGCTCTGCTGGACTGCGGAGCCGACACGTCGCTTTGCACCGACGCAGTACTGCGCGAGCTGAGTCGCTCTCTGGGGCAGACCAGAGAGACGCTCCGGACTCAATAACGTGGAAGACCAGCCGCAAAGAGAGACTGCCTCGCGGCTGACGCTGCAAGTGTCGCCGCTGTCTCTGGTACGGAGGTGCCGGGCACCGATGACCGTGCCAGAGGTATTCTCGGTCCCTCATCTGAACGTCCGACCGCAGAAGATTGACTGGAGTCAGCGGAGCGCGTGGTCTCATCTGGCAGACATTGCTATCCCGGACACGTGCGGCAAGCCTGTCGAACTGCTGCTGGGTGCCAATGTGCTAGAAATCAGTGCTGCAGAGGAGGCCCCGATCGGAGCCTGGGACAACCCATGGCTATACGAACCCACTTTGGGTGGTGTTGACTGGCAACGTTGAAGCAGCTGGCGCCCGTGGGGAGCGCGCGCAGTGATGCACGTACTCGGGCTCGGGCTCCATGACAACGAGCTCTCACAAACTCGTGAAGGACTGGTCGAGTACAGAGGCTTCCGCGCACAAAGTACACGAGGGAGCAGTCAGCGCTCAGCTGAAGACAGACGAGCGAGGCAGATGTGGAGCGACCACCAGGTGCGTGGCGACCGTTATGAGACGGGTTTGCATGTGGCGCTCTGAGGATCTCACGCTTCCCAACAACTACAGCCATGCCCTGCGACGGACTGGAAGCACCGAGAAGGCTCTCCGACAGACCGGACAAGGCCGGGCCATGTATCAGAAGACCATGGATGAATACAGGAAGGGCAGGACATGCGCGGGAAGCTGCAGAAGAGGAGCAGCGTCAGCGCACACAGAGGATCTGGCTGCTCCCGCATACACGCCGTATTCCAATCCAAACAGCCAAAACAAGAAGGCTTCGATCGTGTTTGACCGCGGCCGTCGCTGGGGGGACATCTCTAAACGACCATCTCTTGACAGCCCAGATTTAACTGCAGGCTCTCCCTGGAGTTCCTACTTGCGGGTCGGAGAGAGCCAGTTCGCGCTCACGGCGGCACAATAGAAAAGATTTCCTCCAAGTAGCTGTGCGAGCCGAAGATTCAGCCGTCTCTGCGATACCTGTGGACGGACATGGACGGGTAGTCGTCAGCCGAGCGTGTTCCAGATGGACAGAGTGATTTGGCGGCGCACGCTCAAGCCCCAGCCACAGCTAGTTTTGTGCTACGCAAGGCGGCCAGCGAGAACAGCTCGCGCACAGCCACCTGGAAACGTGGCGTAGCCACAGTACCACGCGATTTTATTTACATGGACGACCTGGCGACATCAACGAGCGACGGCGCATCAGCCCTGCAGTTAGCTACAGAGACAGCTGCCCTTCTCGCCCGAGGGGGATTTCGGCTGAGGAAATGGCTGAGCAACTGTGGAGATGTGCTGACTGCAATACCTGCTGCGGAGCGTGCGCCCAGTGCTGCAGATCTGGGAGTGCCGCTGCCCACGGAGAAGGTGCTGGGTGTCATGTGGGACGCACATTTGGACGAGATGCACCTCAGTGTGCCGGCAGCCGACCAGTCCCCGTCGACGAAGCGAGCGATCTTGCGAGTGGTGGCCTCAGTCTTTGACCCACTCGGCCTGGCTTCACCCTTCCTGCTCGTGGCTAAGCTGATTTTGCAGCAGCTGTGGACCAACAAGTGCGGATGGGACACAGAACTGTCTGAAGACGATCACAGCCAGTGGGCGGCCTGGCTGGAGGAGCTTGAACAGCTGCAGTACGTCAGAGTGCCGCGCTGTACGGTGTACAAGAAGGGACAAGCCCGTGACAAGACAACTTCACGTCTTCTGCCGATGCCTCGGAGCGGCCTTCCGAGTCGTGGCGTACCTACGGCAAGCTTATCCCGACGGCCAGACTCACTGCTGCCTGGTGATGAGCAAGTGCCGAGTTGCGCCTCTCAAGCAGTTGACGATTGTTCGTCTGGAGACCCAGGCGGCGGTGCTCGCAGCGCGGTTAGCCACCAGGGTGGCCAGTGAGCTCTCACGGAAGTGAAATCATTCTTTCTGGACCGACAAGCAGAGTTGTTCTCGGCTACATCGCGAAATACAAGCAAAAGAGTTTCATACATTCATCGCCAATCGTGTGGCCGAATCAGGGACGTGTCACGGCCAGGACAGTGGCGTCACGTGCCCAGAACTCCAATCCAGGCGACGATTGTTCTCGAGGCGTAATGGCGGCGCTGACGCGGGACAGCCGCTGGATCCAAGGACCCCCGTTCCTGTGGCAACCAGAAGAGCACTGGCCGGCAGACGACGGGCAGCGGCTGATGGCGGAGAACGACCCGGAAACCAAGACAGTGTTGGCTACCAGCCACGACACGCTAGCACCGACCACAGCATTGCCAGCTCTGAGCGCCTCTCGAGTTGGACGCGCTACAGCGCGGCTGGGCTGGACTCCACGCGTCACTAGAAACTTTGTCAGATCCACACACCTACGGGTCAACGCACCAGCGGTGCACCGGGCCTACTGAAGGGTTTCAGAGCTGGAAAGACGCCCGAATCTCTCATTCTTCGTCAAGTGCACGAAGAGATCTTCGCTCCTGAATCGCGGCGCTGGAGAGAAGGAGATTCCGCTCAGCCGGAAGTAAGCTTGCCTTGGTGCCGCTGATCTCCACAACTGGACCAGCCAGGCCTAATTTGCGAGTCGGGTCGGCTGGAGGCGGCGCCTCTGTCAGAGGAGACGCGCCACCCAATCATCCTGTCGCGAGAGAGCCGAGTGACAACTCTGCTCGTGGACGGCTTACATCAGAAGCTCATGCACGCCGGGGCTGAACACGTGCTGAATGAGCTCCGACAGCGCTACTGGCTCCCGAGAGGCAAGACGGCCGTAAGAAAGGTTATGTTGCTTACTCACCCCACTTGCCAGAGGACGGACGGCCCAGCCCCTGCCAGCCCCGACATGCTGACCTTCCCGCAGCGAGATTTGATGCGCGCCACGCGTTCAGTTCCTGGGCGTCGATTTACCTTTGGCCCCGCTCCTCGTGCCGCACATATCTCGACGAGGAACCAAGCTAAACGTTACTGTCTGTTAGTTGACGTGTCCGGCCACCCGCGCCGCTTCCACACTGGAGATCTCTATTCATTCCTCTGCCACCGACCAGGCTTCCTCATGGCATTCGTTCTCGTCACGTAGCGAAGAATGGCCGGCCTCGTGCGGGTATCGAGTTGGTGATACTCAGACAATGAAGTTGTCTACGAGCAGGAGAGGAAGAGCTCCGCAAGCTCCTCCGTGAATGGCTGGAACAGCAGGCATCCTCCGACCAGCTGAACTCAAGACGCTCAGTCGAACGTTGGCGCTTCAAACCCGCCGAGCGGCAAGCCGACATGGGCGTGAGTCCTCGCTGACTGGGAGCGCATGATCGCTACAGGTCAGCGCGGATGCGGCAGTGCTTCGGCCGTCTGTACGTTTCACCGATGATGCGGTTATTGCTGACGGTTTTTTGTTGTGAAGGCAGAGCCAGTTGTTTAACTGTCGACCGTGAAACTGCCGGCTATTCCGACTGAGCCCGGACAGCTTTGACACGTTGACAGGGTATGATTAGATTTGTGTTTTCGGAGCAAGTTAACTACACCGGGTCGGAGCACATACTCGCTGCATTCCGTTATGTACAGGCTTTGGTGGAGGAAGTTCCGGAGGAAGATGCGTGAAGACATCCCGGAAATTCAATTTAAACAATTTTGCATATTCTCAACACCAGTCCTTATTCTCTTAAACCAGGACATAGTCAGGATGAGGTTCGATTACCAACTTGACAGAATGAGACCCAGACTGCAGCGAAGGCCGAGCAGGAGGCAACACTTGGCGGGCGGTCCCGCCCCCGCCCCCGCCCCCGCTGGCGAATCGGCGGCGACATACCGCAATGAGGTGGTCGCCGCTGCTGCTGTCAGCCAGCTTCTCTTTACGATGTGTTTATGTACCTGTTGTTGGGGCGGGTTGGCGGCGGCAGCGCAAAGCTGGCATTGCTCCCACCTCTGGGAGGACCGCAGTGACTGGCCTGCCGTCCAACACATTAACGTTTCAGTGTGATGATAGCTTATATGACTTTCTAATTTGCTAATGCACTTGAGTTGAGAGGTCCTTTATCGTTGTCCAATTGCATGATCCACTGGTGTACATCATGATCTATTTGCACCGGCGTGCTAACTAGATGCTTCCTGAATACTTTTAAACATATATTTTCCCAACAACAAAATAGCAAAGCGACCAAACCTTTTTACTTGTTGAATGATGTGGGATTTGNTGAGCAAGTGTCGAGTTGCGCCTCTCAAGCAGTTGACGATTGTTCGTCTGGAGACCCAGGCGGCGGTGCTAGCAGCGCGGTTAGCCACCAGGGTGGCAGTTGAGCTATCACTGGAAGTGAAAGTCATCTTCTGGACCGACAGCAGAGTTGTTCTTGGCTACATCGCGAATGACAGCAAAAGGTTTCATACGTTCATCGCCAATCGTGTGGCCGAAATCAGGGACGTGTCACGGCCAGACCAGTGGCGTCACGTGCCCAGCGAACTAAATCCAGGCGACGATTGTTCTCGAGGCGTAATGGCGTCGGCGCTGACGCGGGACAGCCGCTGGATCCAAGGACCCCCGTTCCTGTGGCAACCAGAAGAGCACTGGCCGGCAGACGACGGGCAGCGGCTGATGGCGGAGAACGACCCGGAAACCAAGACAGTGTTGGCTACCAGCCACGACACGCTAGCACCGACCACAGCATTAGCCGGGACTCTGAGCGCTTGCTCGAGTTGGACGCGCTACAAGCGCACTGTGGGCTGGATCCTAACGCTCACTAGAAACTTCTCGTCAGTCCCACAGCGGAGCTACGGGTGAACGGCAGACAAGCGTGCACGGGCCTCTGAAGTTTCAGAGCTGGAAGACGCCGAAAGTTCGTCATTCTTCGTCGTGTAGTAAGAAGTTCATCCGGCTCTGAGATCGCGGCGCCTGGAGAGAGGAGAATCCGCTCAGCCGAAGTAGCTGCCGGTGGCCGCTATCTCCACAACTGGACCCATCACGGCGGCTAATGCGAAGTCGGCGTCGGCTGGAGGCGGGCCTCTGTCAGAGGAACCGCGCCACCCAATCATCCTGTCGCGAAAGACGACCCGAGTGACAAACTCTGCTCGTGGACGGCTTACATCAGAAAGCTCATCGCACGCCGGGGGCTGAAACAGCGATGCTAGAATGAGCTCCGACAGCGCTACTGGCTCCCGAGAGGCAAGACGGCCGTAAGAAAGGTTGTGCGTGACTGCACCGCCTGCCAGAGACGACGCGCCCAGCCCTGCCAGCCCCGCATGGCTGACCTTCCCGCAGCGAGATTTTTATAGATTTGATGCGCGCCACGCGTTCAGTTCCGTGGGCGTCGATTACTTTGGCCCGCTCCTCGTGCGCACATCTCGACGAGGAACAGCTAAACGTTACTGTCTGTTAGTGACGTGTCTGGCCACCCGCGCCGTCCACCTGGAATTCTCTCATTCCCTCTGTCACGACAGCTTCCTCATGGGCACTTCGTTCGTCACGTAGCGAAGAATGGCCGGCCTCGGGGTTGTACTCAGACAATGGAAGTGTCTACGCAGCAGGAGAGAGAGAGCTCCGCAAGCTGCTCCGTGAATGGAACCAGCAGGCCATCTCGACCAGGCTGACTCAAGACGGCTCACGTGGCGCTTCAACGCCGACGGGCAAGCGACATTGGGCGGCAGTCTGGAGGCGCATGATCGCTACAGTCAGCGCGCGATGCGGCAGTGCTCGGCCGTCTGGGATTCGTCACCGATTGAGGTATTGCTCACGTTGTGGCTGAGGCAGAGGCCGTGTTAACTGTTCGACCGCTGCTGCCGTCTCGACTGAGCCCGACAGCCGAGGCACTCACACGAACATCGCTTCTGGGGCGGCCTTGTCCACTGCCTACCTCCTGACTATTCACCTCGAGGACACTGACAGTCGAGCGGATCTGGCGACAGACCGCAAGCGCTCGCCGACCAGTTTTGGAACGATGGCTCCGCGAGTTACATTCCCAGCCTAGCCTTGCCGTCACAAGTGGACCAAGAAACAGGAACGTGACCCCTGGGTGGGGAAAAACCCTTCCGTTTTTACTGCTCACTGAAGATCAGTTCTCGCGGCCACGGCCCCTCGCCGAGTGAACTGAAGTGTTTCCTGGCCCGGACGGCGTGGTCGCTCGGCGGCGTGCCGCGCGCGCGGTGGTGTGGTGCACCGCCCAGTGCGCAAGCTCTGTGTGCTGGAGGAGGCCATTGCGCCCTGAGAGACACGGGCGCGTGCCCAGATGTGTAACTGTGCATACCCCCACTCACGCGGAGGGGGGAGGGTGTCGCCGCGGAATAGAGGAGCGCAAGGACAGTTATAAGTTTTACCGGTTTGGAAATAGTCTCAAAATTCATGCACGTGCGACAAATCTTTTTTGGAAGAAGTGTGCGGTGAATTGGGGAAAAAAGGCTGGTTGCGGTTATTGGTTTTTGGTGATTGTGCAGAAAAGTGTAAATACAACCCATTGAAATGTAATTTTTGTTAATTCAGTTAAATGGTCTCCCGGAATAAGATTGAGTTAAAGGTGTATTTTTGTTAATATTTTAAGCAAGTTGCCGACTCAACACATGCTACGGAACGTCGCGTTCTGTGTTGTTTTTTGTATTTTCCTCCAAAAAATATTTTTTATTCGATTTTTTTTTTCAGAAGTGATTTTTCCGGAAAAATAAACGTAAAGACGATTTTTTACCGAAAAAGTACATTTTATAACCTCAAATACCACAACAAGGTGACCTGCCTAGATCCAGTTTTTTGTTTGTTTTGCCTTTTGCCACAAAAAGATGCCCCCCTCATTCTGAGAGAGTCTGGATCCGACAGTGAACATATAGCCTGACCCTCTTGGTATATTTTACGCGTCTCAAGTTTCGTAGTTTAGCTCAAAAGCATGCACTATGAGAATCAATCAAAAAATAATTGACCTGAAATGTGACGTCATCAGTGACCTCCAAGTCAACACAAATATTAGCTGCTGATGAAATTCCTGGGCTACGGATTGCCGTTTGAGTCAGCGCGATCGTGCTATTTGTTCCGAAGATACGAGGGCTAAAAAGCCCTAACGAGAGTCGTGTTACAGAAAACACCCCAAAGACTGCCGGGTTAATACATATTTTGTTTATTACGAAAGTAATCATGATTATTTTGCATATTGCCATGGGGTTGACGCAATAAGCCACAAGAGTCATTAGCCTCACAAAAAAAAACACACAAAAATGCGCAAGCAAGTACAGCATCACACTTCAGCTATCCTACGTGGCACGCGCAAATATGAATACAAATATCTCGAAAGGTTAAGCTCTACTATTCCACACATCAACTTCTCGGTACAGTCCAAGAGATGTTCTGCACAAATTCGAATGTGACCAGTGACAGAGCCAACTATTTGACGCTATGCACTAACGCTGCCTACCTCAGGCAAGGTCTATAACTCTATAACTCTATACACACAACACTCAATGCACTTTTTGAAGCACTGCGTCTTAATTCACATTGACTGAGGGCGGGGGAGGGGGTAACTATTAAATAACATCCCCTGACGAACTTGTGCAATAGCTGGATCACTAGAAGCGGTATTAATGTGAATTTTTAGGTACCCTTCTTTACAACAATGTTACGTCATCTGTGCAATAATGCAGCAATTTTGTTGACATATCTTAAATTGGAATATTCACATTTTAATTTGTTTACCAACAATGTATTATGCTTTCGTATAACAATGATGTTATTGCATTGAAGATCCAAGAAAATACAACGCTTTGAGAACCAGCACAGTATGTACTTGCAATTCGTCACCATTATAATATTACTAAAGCAGGCAAGGCATAATGCAGACAGAGCGAGATATTGCATTTGAGTACGGCAACTGAAAAGCATTGTTTTTTGCTGCAATAGTAAATGATTACATATCTACCTTTATGTGGCTATAAAATACATTTGCTTATGTTTCCTGCAAGATCGTTGCGGAAATGAATTTGAAGTCAACTCACGTGCTTATCCTGCAGCCGTTATTTATATGTTTTTTATGGATGGTGAAAGTTCCTTTAGTTGTGTTAAATATTTTTACGTAACCTAAACCATGTATTAATTTACGAAAAAATGATTTGTGTATAATTTTACATAATCAGTGTAGTGAAACGGGAATTATCCCTGAAATTCTTGCAAGCAAGCAAGATAAAAACGGATTTCGACCCATCTGAACTGTAAGATTGTTCGTTAGAACGCTTCGCGTTCTCACTCACTCCGTCAGAATAATTTTGCCAAGAATGTTGCTAAGAATAACGTTTTGTAGACGATTTAACCCGCACCCCACTGGGGTGTTATTGAACACCCCCCCCCGCGCCCCACTTGCGGTTTTATCGAGGTGACGAAAAAACGGCGGCGCGTAGCGTCGCCAAACTTGGCATAACTTATAATTAATCATTTCCGCACGTTTTGCGAAAATTCAATTTCGTGTCGGATTAGGTCAAGTCACCAGGTCAGGTCAAGTGGCCCCATCTCCCAAAAAGTTTGCGTTCGTGCCATGACCACAGTTTTTAAGGGATCGATGTCAAACTTTTAGGATTGCATTAAGCCATCAGTAGCTACAATATGTTAGTCTCGGATTTTCGATATCGGTGACCTGAGGTCGGATCAATTTTGTGACCTCCATTATAAGTCAATGGAGAAATACTAAAATGCTTCATTTTTCGAGGTTATCAGTCCAATTCTATCTGGAGAATGTAATCATATGATATTATGTATGATCCAAGTGCAGGATTTGTTCAGTGACCATACGAGGTCATCTGAGGTCATCCGAGGCCACCAACACTTTTTCGTCAATAACTCTGGATATAATGCAGATATAGAAGTGCAACATACAACAATGTGTTTGTCTCGTCGAGACACGTTTCCTTATGTGCAGCATGGCCTACTTGGGTCACCACTTGACTTTGACCTGAGGTCATATTTTTAAGTTGAACAAACATGGTAACAAATATGTATGCATTATTCAAAACGCCTTGACGAGACAAAAACGATGGCGTAAGAAGTTTTATGTTATCTTTATTAGGTAAAAGGTAAAAAGCAAAACACAAATTTATCAAGAAAAAACATTTTTGAATTTTATGGCCTCTAGAGCCTAAACTATTGGCCTAAGGTCAAACTTGAGGATCAATTCGTATGTTGCAAATTTAAATGGCAATCGAAGAGTTTTTCCGATTGTTTCTACCTAGCATAGTTTCCGAGATATATGAGGGTTTCTGAGGCGAAGTCCTAAAACTCGAAAATTTGACATTCGATGACCTCTGGTGACCTGAATTTTGACCTGAGCGAACAAATGAAATAGTTTCGAAATGATTTTTGACGACGTTTCAAATCATGTTTTTTTTTGTCTACGTGCCATAGGAGCCGAGTTAGAGGAGGGTGTTCAAACATCCCTCCCCCCAGTCGGGCGCGGGAAATGCAGAGGCCCAGAGGGGCTCTAGCATCACAATCATAATAATTACCTCACAAAGTTCATTCTTGAATTCAAATAAATTAAGTACTGAAACAGTATGTTTTTTGCCCAGCACAATCTGTTTAATTGTTTATCAAACACCTTCTCCCAAGTCTTACGTCATCTGTGCGTCATAATCATACGTAAAATCAGCCAATCAGCGTTTGGAGTTACCTAGTGAACTATTCCCCGACTTGTTTTAAATATTAGTTAACTAAGGGGTTTCTATGAAGATGCGAAAGCTTCTAAAGTCATTTTCAAGTAGGGAGAACAGCTTGGCTTTCTCAACTCAAAATCACATTGACAAGGTGAACTGTTTTCTTTAAGAGCTTTAAAACGCCGCCTTGTTAGTCTCGCTGCGATATTTGGTTCGAAAGATAACCAGGGGGCGATATCCCCCTCCCAGGCAATGGCGTGGCGGGCTAAAGAAGATCGATGCCGTACTCGTTTCCTGTATAGAATGATGTAGCTGCGACTATCATAAATGATGTAGCTGCGACTGTCATCACCTCACATAGGCCCTTAATTGCTCAAGTGCCACTGTGGTAGGAACGGCTATCAGGTACAATACGCTCTTTGTACCCAACAACCTGATACCAATCGCTTCAGAAACGATCTCCCCTATCAGGCATCAAATAAGCCTATGAATACCAAACTACTGAAGACGTATTTGTCACCCTCTCACTATCCCTGATTGTGTAAAGTAGCATTGATAAACAACACAGATATCGATGAGCGAACTTCCGCGCCCATTTCCAGCAGAGGGTTGCCAGGGGTAAGCGTCAGTATCACAAGCCCTTAACGCGACGTTCGAGCGGCGGCGAGCGCACCGGCGGCTCTTGGCTCCACTACTGCCGCGTTGGCCGGCCGTCAGCCACGTCATTGCAGGTCTCCCTGACCACGCCTCTCATGTGGACCTCCAAACCTCAAACTGTCAGCTCTCGCCTCTGACCTCACCCAGTCACCGGCAGTCCGTCATTTACAATGCCCTGTGCCGGCAGTCGCTGCCACCAGGTGGCGTGACCAGCGCTGCCGTCAGGCGTCGTGCCGGGTGGTGAGGTCCCGGCCGGCGCCCGTCACGAAGTTGATCATGCAGATGAACCAGCTATCGACGCGGGGCAGGCCGGCGTAGAACTCTGGCGCCGCTCGCGTCACCTGCGCCAGCCGGTTGCACGGGATGCTCGGGAAGTCATGGTGCTCGATGTGGTAGCCGGTGTTGAGGAAGAGCCAGTTGAGCGGGCCGCGGTAGCTGTAAGTGACCGCCTGGTTTCCGGGGCCGTATGAGTGGCTGCAGAGTAGCGCCGCGCCGAACGGGTGCAGCGTGCGGCCCAGCAGCGGGCCCAGCGCCAGGTAGGCGGCCGTGCGCGTACCGCCCAGCAGCAAGGCGCCGGCCAGCAGCAGGGCAGCCTGCGCCGCGTCAGCCGGCTGGCGCAGCTGGCGCAAACGCGACGCGAGCGGCGCGGCCAGCAGCAGCAGCAGGCGGCCGCCGTGGCGCCGACTGAGCGCCACCTGGCGGTCGCTGGGCCGGTCAGCGTCGCGGCCCGGCTCGCCCAGGTGGCGGTGGTGCGCCAGGTGCTTCAGCCGGCGACCGAACCTGTACGGCACCAGCGCCGGCGCACCCAGCAGCCAGGCCAGCGCGTCATTAAGCTGAGGCCAGCGTGGCCCGAACACGTTCCGGTGCTGTGCGTCGTGCTGCAGGGTAAACTGGATCAGCCAGAGCGTGCCACCGACCAGGTAGGCGTTGGCTACCACAGCTGGCCAGCTGGCGGCCCGCAGCAGGTAGCTGAGGTACAGCTGTGTCAGCACGACTGTGACCGCCACCAGCGCCAGACGCGGCTCGGCCCCCATCAGACCCCGCACACACGGGTGCGCCACTGCAACGACAGGCAGAAGGCAGAACGTCAGCTGAGGAGGAAACAAATTTTATGGTATTGAAGACGATGTGCGGTGATAAAAGTTAAAACGTAAAATAGTTTGCATTATTAGTATTGTTACCATATGCGTATTTGTTATTTACCTTTGCTCCCGCTCCGTTGTCCACCTGTTCTGCATATTCCCCCATCATCTTGCCCGTTCCCGTTCCCGTCCCGTTCCCGTCCCGTTCCCGTCCCGTTCCCGTCCCGTTCCCGTCCCTTCCCGTCCCGTTCCGTTATTTTGCTCATAAGATAACAGTATGTCTACAATCAATCTCAACATACTCATAATTTGCACACAGTGGCGACAGATATCAAGGAAAACATTAAAAAAACATTCCTGATGAATTTCGACAACGTTTCTGGTGTGGCTGTGGGTGGGTTTACGAGCCTGCGAATCTGCAGGAGAATATAAGCGCCTCTAGCGATCACGCCTCATCGGCAAACTATAGCTTTCGTCATCCGCCACAGAGGGGCCGCGAGAACACGCCCAGAGAATGGAGCGGAACTCTCAAGTCTCAGCCGGCAGCCCCCGTTCGCGAACATCTTGGCCGCCTTTCCAGTGGCATCTAGAGAAGGAGTCAGTGGGCCATGCCCCCTGGGCTGGAACTTTATATACTATATATATATATATATATATATATAATATACAATATATATAAAAACACTGCCGCCCAAGGGCACTCTGCACCACCTGAGGAGTGATGGGGGCCATCTCCGCCTGAAGGGGGCCACCCGGGCGCCTGAGCATACATGGAACTTCCTAAGCATAGGCACACCCAGCCTATTTACACTCGAACTATCAGAGCATTTACAGCTGATACCGTGTGTTAAATTATTTTGCCATGTGTTTATTTTCTTGCCAACCACGAAACAACTATAAGCTCTTCTGATTTGCATTCAACTTGCGACTAGATAATTTTGCATATAAACACAGATAATTTTCTATGTTATTTATTTTGTTCATTTTGTGTATTGAATTGTGAAAAATAGAAACCATCAATTTTATTATTGCAACCCACGAAGTGATCCGCTTTCACGAGTCACACCATTATGGCCTTGCTTATAACTCTTAAAGGGACACTGCCACCTTAACAATATATTTGAGTTGAGAATTAGCCATTTTGCTGCTTGGCATTGCAAATTATAGTATGGCAATATTAAAACAACCACACTGGTCCTAAAAACATATAAATTCAAAGTTTGATTTTGCAATCTGTAAACATCGCCAGCCCCCAAATGTCATTTGAATGGGGCCGTGAAGCCGATGTCGTAGTTCCTCTTTGCAAATGTCGTATTACGTCGACTTGTTTACCTTGGCCTATACATTAGCCATACACGTAAGCTTACAGATGGGTTTCCAAAATCCGAACTTGTCCGTGCTTGCCTTGCTTGCTGCTTGCCGTGGGTTTCAGGATAACTTACCGTTTCACTGCATGATTAGGCAATGTATACACTGATAATTTATCGTAAAATAACACATGGTATAGGCACGTGAAAATATTTGACACAACAACAGAAACCTGTCATCATTTCCATCAAATAACACAAATCAATTACGAGCCGAATGATAACACGTGCTTTGACTTCGGATCACCTCACCAGGTGAGGAAATCAAAATAACAAATAGACAAATGCCACAGAAAAGGTGCAGGTAAGTGTTGGTTTTACTATTGCAACAAACCAACAATGCTTTTCCTATCGAGTTTCCCGGACGAAAATGAAATAACTCGCTCCGTCTGCTTCATGCCATGCATGCTTTACTAGTAATGGGCAGGTCAGGAAATTGACCTAACCTTTGGTTACCGATACGAAAAATCCGAGATATACCGATTGAAGGTACTGATAACCTTATGAAATGCTGTAAGTTTCAAATCTTTCGGAAAAATACTGTGTCTTTAGCACGAACACAAACATTGTGTTATGGTAAGGTCACTTAACGTGGCCTTGTCACCTGACCTGATATGATCTGAAGTCAAAACTTTTACAAAGTATATGTAATTGATTCCCAAACAGCTGCACAAAAGTTGGCGGAGCTGCGCGCCGCCCTTTTCGCGTTATTCCTGAAAACCTGAGGGGAAGCGGAAATCACCCCCGCATGAGCCTCGACGTCACACTTAACAGCCATATGTTACTGGAATGCGTCAGCACATCAATTAAAATCCCTAGGTAGTAACTCATACATTTTCTCTTGAGTCTAATGGGATAGGTCAAGTCAAGGGGCAATATTACAATACTATATGCCCCGCTGGGGGAAAGGAAATCTGCCCCTCACGAATTTTCTTCAAACCTCAATGACTATAATCGCTATCAACGTGAGACTTACATTTTTTTATGCTCCATCAATTCCGCGTCTTCGCACAAAATTTCAATCAAATTGATAACGTGCTTAAGGAGATAGTGATGTTTTGATTACATAACGTCATATCATTTTTGGTGAAAAACAATAAATGTTGCAAAAATCGCAGAATATCGAGTTTTTCAGAACAACTCCATACGACAAAAGTTAAAAGGAAAGAAAATAGCAATGTCTTCAAAATGGTGGTCTCGGATTTCAAAAGTTAGGTGTTTGACCCATATATTTTTTCATGAAAGTTTTCACAAAATTATGTTTGGAAGATATAAAAAACAGGAATATATATATATATATATATATATATATATATACAGGAAAGGAACCAAGATGGACGTACTAACCAATTTTCAAATCAGTATTTGTATTTTTGACTGACCTATGGCTTCCTGAATATGAATAAATCATATAATTTTTTACGTTATTGTGTGACCATTTTTGGAACGCCTGTGTGTTAATTTGTAAACGTTAACGTTTTTTGTGAGACCAGATACACATAATAAATGACACTGCTGTATTTCTCAGATGAAACTGATCTAGAAACTTGTTTTATTAAGATGAATCAATTGCATGTTTTTACCTTATGTGATTTGAACTTATATGGTGTCAGGTTACTATCTATTATTAATATCTCTAACTATTTCTTTACTTATATGGTGTCATGTTGTGAAAATGGCTGCTTCTAGCGAATTATACGAGTAAGATAACCCTTCAAACGTATGTTGCATGACTTTCGTAGGCCTCTTGCAAATAGGGGTCTTTTGTGACGTGATCTTGACCATGATCTTTGCCAGGGGTGGTAAAGTCTCTATGGATAAGGTCGGGGGCAATTTTTTTATTTTCATGAAGTACTCGGGCCAAAATGCCAGTAAAGATCATTACGATGTCACTCCTGGAAAAATTTACTAAGCGATCATGTCCTTAGAAGTAGGTAGGTATTGATCGTCAAAATCAGCATCAGATGTAGTCTTCACTTAATTCATCATCATCACGTCTAGTATTGTATGTTGCATTTACGTTTTGTCAAATTAAGTAGCTGGGGTCTAAGCTCTTGACCACCAAATAATTTGGTTTGCATCCATATTAGCGACGAAAAAATGTATACCCAGTGATCTTAGTAGTAAGATGATCTTGTTCCCCGGCCTCGGCCCCGGGGCCTCACTTGTGCATTGTCAATGGAGTGATCCTGCTGTTTGGTTAGTGCGATCTCAGTTATGGGTCAGTGGGTCATTGGATCCTTTTAACAGCGGACTTTAAATAATTATACTATGAATAGCATAAAATCGGGGTCATTCAGCATCAACATCCAGCAGTATTTGTATATACTATATACCATGCACCGATTCACGAGCCATCCTCGCGTAGGCTTCCGTCATCACGGATAAATACTAAAAGTAGCAGCGTCTGTATTTACGCGCTGGAATAGCACAGCCAGCATAGGGCCTTGCAGCCAACAATCCATGTCTGTCCACCAGGGGCGGCGCTGGCACTTGAGATCTAGGTAGCAAGGCAGCATTATGCATAAAATAATCGACATAATAAATTCGTTGATTTCTCAATCTCATATCGATGATACCCACGGTAGATAAAATATGGATAAGTAACTTTATATTAAAGTCGCATCGATATACTTCATAATATAGTAATTAGGTAGCTAAAAGCTGCAGTCTCCAAACCTAATCTCCAGATCAAACTCAACCCGTCTTTAGTTCCACCACATTAGCTTTAGCTGTTTAGTGGATGGCAGTAAGAGCACTCCTAATTCAACGAATTTCTCTGAGATGTTTCTTTTTCCCTACGCTCTCCCTACGCTCAAAAGGCACGTGAATTGAGCCGCGAAATGACACGGATTCTTGTTGTGTTTCCAGCGCGTAAATACAGTTGTTTTTCTAGAAAATGTCTCATTCAAACAATGATTTTCGAAATAATATTTGAACCCCTATGTGGCAAGCTACTACGAGCCTAAAATCGCAATTGGTATTGCAGTCATATTTATTTTTTGAAGTTATTTCGCTTCAAAAAGGTGTAATCTTTTCGATTGTCTAGTTTATTGGCCTACCTTACAGCTACTATCTACCAGAAAGACACAATATACAGTAGACACCGCTTATTAAGCCCACCTTGGGACCGAACTCACCGATCATTTTTGGGCTTAGTAACCGATGGGCGCATTATCCGAAGTTCCTAATATAGTCGCATACAAAAAAGACATGATTGTCACCAGCGCAGCCTTTGCAACTGTCGCGTGGGAACTGCCATCCGGCGCCGGCGGTAAATCCCCCAAGACAACTCCGGGCCGATATGTGCATGCACATCGTTCCGGAGTGTCATGCCGGACTGAGGCATGACACAGAGCAAAAACCGCGGAACTGCGGCCGCTTGTACACGTGTAGAGCCGGAAGGGGTGGGCGTCATGATGACAGCGCGTGCTGAACTGGGCTTTATAACCGAAGTGTGGGCGTTATAAACGAAGTTTCTGCCTATACTTTTGTACAGGAAATTCCGTACCGGACCAATTTGGGCGTAATAAGCGGCTTCGCGTATTAACACGCGCACTGGAGGGGGGCACTTTTGTGCCCCCCCCACATGTTTTTCGTGAATATCTCCCAAACGAAGCGGCGCAGGGCGGTAATGTTTGAGCGACATTTACGGCAACACAATAGCGGACCGTTTGACTAAAAAATCGAAATCGCGTTCGCAAATTTTTTGATTATATGGATTTGGAATTCCAAAATGGCGCCAGAATCGAGGTCGGCGAAGCGATATCCTTTTGGAACAAAATCAGATCAGGACGATTCGAAGCGGCCATTTTGGTGCCAGTGTCATCTTCATCCCCAAACTTGGAACTGAAGACACATTGCAGTTGACCTGTAACGTCACAGAGTCAAATCCTCAAAAAGGTGACATTTGGTCCGATTTGACCTTCATGACCTCGTTTGTCCTTTAAGATATTGACCTAAGGTCACCAAAATTTCAGGGAATGTCGATCATCACAGCACCTACCAACTCTGTAAGTTTTAACTTTCTAGCTATCATACTTTCAGAGATCTCACGGGGGGGGGCACTAAAGTGCCCCCCCCCCCTCCAGTGCGTGTTAGTAACATACCCCTCTCCAGTGCGCGTGTTAACAGTGGCCTTAATAAACGGCGTCTACTGTATTTGAACACAGGCTGGTCGAAAATCTAGTAGGACGACGTAGGCAGGCTTATGCAAGGTTTTTCTTATATTTGTGCTCAATTTATGGTTTCGAATAAAAAATTATTGTAAAATTTAGAAAATGTGCTCCAAAATAGGCCCATTCCGATTGAAGAGATGTGGTGAAGAGAAGAATAAATCCAAAATAATAAAATACAAAATAAAGAAGGGAAGGTAATGAACTAGTTGCAGGTTACCTAACCCATTGTTTTTATGCATTTGATGGAACGCGAATTAATTTATTTAAAAAAAATATATTGTCAATGTAATATAAAGTCCTCTGAATTATCAGCAATTTAACTAATTAAGTATATTTACGTAATTGATAATTCTGCTCTCTGATTGGTCGTGACGCAATTTAGCAATAGTTCAGGCGATCGACGTTACCTGAGGTATCTTGAGCACTTCGGTTGACACATTTATTTTTGATATAGAGGTTCATCGGGAAAATAAGCATGATATTTATCGGACGAAAAACAAAGCACGTGATATGGCGGACTTAAGTAGAGGCTATTTAATTTGTAATCACGCCATTTAACAGAAGTAAACACATAACTAAAATTGTGAATTTACCTGTGACCAAATCAATATCTTAACTCGGCGCTCAAAGCATTTAACGGATAGCTAAAGCCAGACGATTCCCTAAGGATAATCTAGAATCTTTCCATACAATCTCTGGACCCGGACAAAAAAGCTATTTCAAAAACAACATTGAGGGCACAGTTGCATTTTGAAAGTGGTTTCTGGGGCAGTGTTCCAGTGAGGGCAGCATCCGGATCTGAGCCCACAGGGAATATAGCACCTTTAACATTAGTTTTTAACTGAGATAGCCAGATTGTCGGGTGTGCTGAGAAACCCCAAATCCCGAATTTTTCCTCCAAGCGACCTTAGTTGCTTGAGTTCAACGCAAAAACAGTTGGTCATATTGGTCATATTTCAAGTCACAATTTCCCGTACGTCTCGCATACTCATACAGTAGCTTACTCCACTGTTGATTGCCACGCACTTCGCTTTTTGAACCGTCCCCGCCAGTATTTCAGTTACCTTGGTCCCCGCCACCGACCACCACGACGAGTCGTCAGGGCGCTACGGCACATAGTGTTCACGTATGCGTGCCCCAACGTCCTACCCGGCGCAGCGAGCGACCGTCGACCCAGCCAGTCGAGCGTTCACTCGCCTACGATGCAACCCATCGTAGCAATGTGCCGGCAGAGCAGCTAGTCACTGGGCGGGCGCAAATTGTGCCGTTAAAATTCTCCTTGTGACGACACCAACTCGCTTTGGTGACGTAAGATTGAGTGACGTCACATTGTAAAACATATGATTATGTTCAAAAATTACAACCAAATTTCTTGACTTTTTTCGCAAAAAGAATTGCCAGGACCGCAATCAGGGCATTCCTACTCCATATTCTACAATAACTTTTCCCCAAGTGTTTTTTTTTTTTTACTATATTCCCTTTAAAAGCTTCCTTGGGAGGTAGCCCTAAGCAAGTTATAGGTGTTTAAGAAGACTATCCAGACCAGGGAGCGCTTAAAGACAGCCGTGGGAGCTGCAGTGCGCGGACCCATGTCCGCGGTCGTGGGCCCGTAAACATGATTCTTCGTGGAGTATGAGGTGGAGGACAGAGCTGTGCCATATCAGGCCGTACGAAGCCTATCTCGAACATGTGCTGTAGATGATATTAAATGCCCAGATTTGCTGTTTGAAATACACCACACTATTATATCTCCCATGAACTCTTCCCTGATCAGCCCTATGGTGTGAGAGTAAATCAGAGGAAAGCGCTTAAACCCATTGCTATTTCGCCACGGACAATACGGGGACAACCATGGCTTTTGCATTAGGCCGGCGCATATGCTTGCTAAATTGACTTCAACTACATCAAGTATTTTTTAAATTAATAACTTTACATTACAAATAGCTCGCCAAATATTTGATTTTGTATATGCAAATAATGTGAATCACGTTAATCAGCACATTTTTCTCATTATTTTGCAAATATTCACCCAACAACCTGCAACTAGTCCATTATCGGTATCGGGAGAAGGCTACCGAACTGGGTAGGCATTGCCTACCTTGCCTACATGGGAGAACCACCCCTGCTGTCCACGGATGAATAAACGTGCCTTTATTCATAGGGAACCTCCAAAACGGCCCTAGCTTAGCTGGCTGTGGTAATTTGTTATGTGCGACTTTTGGTCGGGGCCACTCAAGCAATTTTACCACCATCTTTGCTTACTTATTCAGTTTTGCATATGCGGGAAATGCATGAAACCTTTGAGTGCGATAACAGTCTGAATTTAAGGCTTTTGATGAAAAATATAAAAACTCAAATATCTCAATTTTGACCTCTGACCTGACCAACCTGAGATGTTACCTTTTTATAAAATTTCGCGTATGCTTTTGATACATGTCAATTAAAAATTCGGATTGCCGCCTTGCGCGTCTCGCTGCGGTTATTGGTTCGGAAGATAGCGAGGGAAAAATCTGCCCCAGGGTTTGGCTGAATATCCCAGGGGCTTGGGATATTCAGCCGAACATATTTTAACAGGCTCAATGAAGCATAACTGTAAGGATTCGTTTTGTTATTCTTCACTTCATCAAATCAAAACAGGAGATGTCTGATATTGAGTTGCCAGTTTTTAAATTTTACGCATCAGATAATAATAACGCCGATTTAAACGTCACGTTAGCTTCAACAGGGTTCGTAAATACCTAATATATGCAGGGGCGTCGCAACGCACCGAGAGATGGGGGACGTAGGCATTCTGCAATAGATTCTTTCCATCCAACGCCCATAGGGTTAATGCTAAAATCCGAAAATGGTAGGGGTACGCAACCGTGTTTTCCGTGGTTGAGGGGAGGGGACGTGTCCCCCGTTCTCCCGCTTTTGACGTTCATGGGTAGATGCCTGAAAGCTAAAAAGACATGAAGACGAAAAAAGACGTGACAGGTGATGAACTTTTAGAGGTAAGAAAACATGCGCAAAGTTGTGCAGCAACACTCAGAAAGAGTTTTAAGTGTTTGGAGTGATCTGCTAGAAAGAAAGTGCTTTGAATTTAAGGGTGTAAGGGGTGCAGTGAGGGGTGCACCTTTGGGCTCACTTGACGTGACCTTGTGACCTGACCTTGTGTGCTCGTGCACCCCCAAAAAAATCCACTTATGATTTGGATGCATTGAGACCCATTGAGACCCATTGAGAAGCATCGGGAAGTGACGTAACGCAGCGCATGAAAGACGCAGCCGTGTGGGGGCGGACTTTTGGATGATGTCATAATGACGTTATCCAATCGGTCACCAGATTTTAATTATGTTCAGGTTTTCAGTTTTAGGACTTCGATACGAAAATACTTAACACGCGCACTGCAGGGGGTTCGCGCCGAACACGAACTGCAGGGTTTGATTTCCGTCGTCCCCCCCCGTGAGATCTCGAAACTACGCAACGTAGCGACAAGCGAAAACGGCATTAGATAGCTTGAAACAAGCTCTATAGAAAGTATACGGTGTTTTCTTAGATCAGGTCAAAATTGAGGTCACCAGTGGTCATCAAAGGCAAGATTTTCCGGTTGTAGGACTCTTTTCCAGAAACCCCCGGATATCTCGAAAACTATGATAGCTAGGAGCATATGGTTTCGAAGCAATCGAACGCTCATGAAACATGCATGTCCTCAGATTTGAGAAAAGGGCAATAGTTTAGGCTCGCAGAGTCATGAAAGGTCAAAAGGGCTATTTTGGCAAAGCAGTTTTTCGTGAATAGCATTTTACCTAACAAGGATAAGTAAACAATTTAGACGCCATCGTGTTTGTCTCGTCAAGGCGCTTTGAGACATATAAATGATGACCAGTTTAGGTCAACTGATAAATTTGACCTCAGGTCAAGGTCATTTGATGACCCAGGTAGGTCATGTTGCATATGGAGCGACTCAGCTCGACGAGACAAACATATTGGTGTCACCTGATCGTCTCTATCTTTATTATATCAATATATATTAGCAAAACAATGCTGATGATCTCAGATGACCTCAGATGACCTTGCAGAGATCACTGAGCAACAACTGCACCCGGGTCATCAGTCATGAGATAAAATTACTTGATTCTGAAAGAATTGGCCTGATCCAATGCAAATTCTTTGAATAGGAAGCATTTGTATTTTTCCCGTTCACTTATAATGGGGAGATATGGAAATTGACCTGTCCTTTGGTCACCGATACGAAAAATCCGAGACACCGATTGTAGGTACCGATAATCTCATGAAACCTTGCAAGTTTCACATCTTTCGGGAAAAGGCTGTGGCTTTGGCACGAACACAAACATTTTTGGAGGTTAGGTCACTTAACGTGACCTTGTGACCTGACCTGAGATGACCTCAAGTCAAAACTTCTTCAAAGTGTGGATAATTGATGCCCAAACAGGTGTAAGAAATTTGGCGGCGCTGCGCACCGCCGTTTTCCCACTACTCCTGAAAACCTGATGGGGCGGAAATCACCCCCCCCCCCGTGCAGTGCGCGGGTTAATATACCGGGAGCTACCACCACTTCTCATTAGGTTGCCCACCACTACTCAGTACTCATACCTACATATATTTCCACAATGTACTATTGGCTCCAAAATAAGCGTCCCGCTGGGTTGGCCAGCAAAGCAGTTTAAGGGAGCATAACGCCTTGGAAAAGTATGTGGATTGATGTAGATGAGTGCCCAGGTGAGTGGCTCTCATCTCCATCATTTCTAATAATTTTCACAAGGCGTTATGCTCCCTTAAACTGCTGTGCCGGCCAACCCAGCGGGACGCTTATTTTGGAACCAATAGTACTACAATCATTTTCCTATCACAATCATGAATCAATAGCTGACTTGCAAACAACGTAAGTCACCATGGTCCATGAACAATGAACATTGAACATTTAGACACTGCATTAGCAGGCAGCAGCCAGCACTCTGTACTGTCAGCAACTCAGCAGGTTAGTATATTATTACTAGCCGTAGCCATGTGATTGCCAGAATTTACAGCACTGACAAAAAATCGACAACGGATTTCACAGGTCTTACAGGTTAGAAACCTACCTTAACCCGCAAAGTGCTGGTCTGCATAGTTACGAGGGCTGTTCAATAAGTAACGTAAAATCATCTGTATTTCAGTCAAATTTTGTTTTAACGACATGGCTAAAACAGCAAATTGATCTTTGAAATCTCCTCTACAAAATGGTTTGTCTCGTTTGTGACCATATTTCCTCATCCAGCTTCCTAGGCCTCCACAACTTGTTTCTCCACCCAGATCAACGTTTAACCATGAGCACTTCCTCCCATCGCCCACCAAGCCAAATCCCGCCCGAAAAACTCTTGCGGTGATCCTTGCACCGTCATTTTCAGTCATCTTTAAAATCCTCATAAGTCGAAAGAGGCCCTACCGTGAGGAAGTTATTCAGTGGGACAAACAAATGGGACTGACGCCATCAGTTCAGGGCTGACGGCGGGTGAGGAATGCCCAGCAAGCGCCGTCTTCCACCTTCCTTCTGGGTCGTTTCAGGTGTGGCGACGGTCACTGTTCTTCCAGATCGAGGCTTGTCTCCAATGTCTCCTTTTTTGAACCACTGAATCCACTGCCAAACATTTGTTTCAGCCATGGTGTCCTCATTATCAACATCGCGGAGTTTTGCGTAAATTTTGGCTGGTGAATTTTTGCCGGGCAGGACAGCAAACTCGATAACGGAACGCTGCTTCATCAAGTTCCATGATTGCCCGTGGTTGAAAAAAAAGTTGTATTAGGAAAAACGCAAATAGGCCCTTTGTAGCAAATTGTTCATAGATTTTCGTAGTTTTATTGTTTTTCTCTACTACTTAAGGTCATTGAGTTATAACACATTTTACGTTACTTATTGAACAGCCCTCGTATATTTATTAGATTCTGCCCTTCCCGGTGTTTTTGTTGGCTGCTTTTTAACAGCTACCGGAGCTAGCGTCTTGCAACTATGTGACTTNCAAAGCCACGCCTCTACGGACAATCAGGTCACGAGTCTGGTCGGACACAGGTGGAGCCACCGGGTTCCTAAGCTAGTGCCTCAGTGCACGAAATAGGGCCTTTGCCCACGGTGATCTCGCACAATTTCGCCGTATTTCGCCGGCCTGGTCAAATACGTCGATTTTTTGTGGATGTACCTGCAGTCCCCTGAAAAATACTATTTTTGTGATTTTTTTAGGAAAAAAATGTTAAAAATATGCCCCCTAAAAATATAGTGGGCCAAATCCGATGACTTTTTTAGTGGGGTTACCTTGTGCCCCCGACCGAAATTCCCCCCCCCTGAAGCCAATCCTGGGTACGCCACTGGGGATGGGTAAGGTGGATCACCGTCTGGGTTGGACGGATACCAGACCATAGTCCCGTGACCGGGTCTCATCCGGATCACACTCACACAGTCCGAGCGGTTCAGTCCGGGGGTCACTCTCACACAGTCTGAGCGGTTCAGTCCAGGGTCACACTCACTCAGTCTGAGTGGTTCAGTCCGGGGTCACACTCACACAGTCTGAGCGGTTCAGTCCGGGGTCACACTCACTCAGTCTGAGCGGTTCAGTCCGGGGTCACACTCTCACAGTCTGAGCGGTTCAGTCCGGGGTCACACTCTCACACAAGTCCTGAGCGGCTCAGTTCGGGTCACACTCACTGCAGTCTGAGTGGTTCAGTCCCGGGGTCACTCTCACTCAGTCTGAGCGTTCAGTCGCGGGGTCACTCTCAACACAGTCTGAGTGGTTCAGCTCCGGGGTCACACTCACTCAGTCTGAGTGGGTTCGTCCGGGGTACTCTCACTCAGTCTGAGGGTTCATCCGGGGTCACTCTCACAGCAGTCCGAGCAAGTTCAGTCGGGGTCAACACTCACACGTCTGAGTGGTCAAGTCCGGGGTCACTCTCACACAGTCCGATGCGGGTTCAGTCCGGGGTCACAATCCAACACAGTCTGATCGGTTCGTACGGGGTCAGCACCTCACTCAGTCTGAGTGGTTCAGTCCGGGTCACTCCTCACTCAGTCTTGAGCGGTTCAGTCCGGGGTCACTCTCAAACACAGTCTGAGTGGTTCAGTCCGGGGTCACACTCACCAGTCTGAGTGGTTCAGTCGCGGGTCACTCTCACTCAGTTGAGCCGGTTCAGTCCGGGGTCACTCTTCACACAGTGCCGAGCAGTTCCAGTCCGGGTCACACTCACACAGTCTGAGCGGTTCAGTCCGGGGTCACACTAAACAGTCTGGAGCGGTTCAGGTCCGGGGTCCAAATACACAGTTGGCGTTCAGTCCGGGGTCACATCACACAGTCTGAGTGGTTCAGTCCGGGGTCACACTCACTCAGTCTTGAGCGGTTCAGTCCGGGTCACTCTCAACACAGTCTGAGCGGTTGCAGTCCGGGGTCAATGCACACAACAGTCTGAGTGGTTCAGTCCGGGGCCACTCTCACACAGTCTGAAGCGGTTCAGTCCGGGGTCACTCCTCACAGCATCTGAGTGGTTCAGTCCGAGAGTCACAACTCACACAGTCTGACGTTTCGCTCCGGGGTCACTACTCACTCAGTCTGAGCGGCTTCAGTCCGGGGTCACATCTCTCACAGTCTGAGCGGTTCAGTCCTAGCGGGGTCACACTCTCACAGTCTGCACGCGTTCAGCCGGGGTCACTCTCCACTCAGTCGAGTGGTTCAGTCCGGGGTCACACTCACACAGTCTGAGCGGTTCAGTCCGGGGTCACACTCACAGTCCGAGCGGTTCAGTCCGGGGTCACTCTCACAGTCTGAGCAGTTCAGTCCGAGCGGTTCAGTAAGCCAGTGAGCCAACCGGATCGACCCGGATCGACCCGGGCCGCATTTGGACGCCATCGGCTCACACGACCACGAGATCACTTCACTGAAATGACTGGATGAGCCCTTCGATATGTAATATCTGCTCACACGAGATCGCTTCACTGAAATGACAGGATGAGCCCTCCGATATGTAATATCGGCTCACACGAGATCGCTTCACTGAAATGACACGATGAGCTCTCCGATATGTCATAAGTGTCGAAGCAGTGAGTTCTATACTCTGTCCAGTTGAGGTCAACGCTAGAGAAAAATCATCGGAGAACGAGTCACATATTTGGTAAATTAACACGAAATATAATTTACAGTTGTACCAATTATCTCTTACGGCGTAAAGTAATCAATGATCACAGTTGCTTTAACACTGTAACTCTACCTACCCGTTATTATTCGTTCTAAAGGAAGGTATACGATACATTTCCAAAGTTGCAGTTTCCGTGCTGTGCTTGAGGTTTTCAGTCTTCGCAGGTCTGGCGCTTCACTCTACGCTTCTCAGCAGACACACTTGGAGTCCACGCTGTCTCCAGGAATGGAAACTGAACTTTTGGTGCATCTGAAATATGCACTGCCTGTGCTCCGCTCGGCTTTGCCCAAATCGGGCAAAACCACGTTTCGCTCGTGCACCACTCGGTTCATGCTGAGGGCGTTGACATGTTTCATTGGTACTTTCTCAGGACGCATTGCATGTATGTATACCAGTGACAGTGATGTAAGTGACCTTCATTTTAATTTCTCCAACTCGTTTGCAAGGCTTCGTCAAATCCAGTCAGTAATTAAGCTTGTATTTATACATTATACTCTTGTCATTGTGATGATGCACAATATCAAAATTGAAATCAAATGCTCGTTGTGAGTGCCTATAAGACCTCAGTTACGCTATTTTATACTGCAATATTTACTTTCACTTGGTCAAGTTTAACTTCTATTGGTGTGACTCCGTTTCAAAAACTCCTTCAAGAAGCTTTAATTAATATAATTTAAATAACGCTACGTTCCGCAGAAAAATGAGGTTGACGACAGCTGGAATCATTACAAAATTACGGCGTTTTTTTTTCTTTTTTTCTTTTTTAAGATAACGTCCAATTTAATGAGGATTGGAGTTCATGGTTCCGTCACTGGAACGTGGAGGTACTGTAACTGGACTGTGGAGGTACCGTCACTGGACAGTAAATGTACCGTCACTGAACAGTAGAGATACTGCAAATGGACAGTAGAGGTACCGTCACTGGACCGTAGAGGTACCGTCACTGGATAGTAGAGATACCGTCACTGGACAGTAGAGGTACCGTCACTGGACAGTAGAGGTACCGTCACTGGACAGAAGAGGTACCGTAACTGGACAGTAGAGTTACCGTCACTGGACAGTAGAGGTACCGTCACTGGACAGTAGAGGTACCGTCACTGGACAGTAGAGATACCGTCACTAGGACAGTTAGAAGTACCGTCACTGGACAGTAGAGTACGCGTCATAAGACCAGTAGAGGTACCGTCACTGGACAGTAGATATACCGTACTGGACCAGTAGAGTACCTGGTCAACTGGACCACGTAGAGGTACCGTCACTGGACAGTAAGAGATACCGTCACTGGACAGTGGGGTACCGTCACGGACAGTAGAGTTACCATCATGGACAGTAGAGGTATCCGTCACTGGACAGTAGAGGTACCCGTCACTGCAGTAGAGGTACCCCGTCACTGACAGCTAGAGATAACTGTAACTGGACAGTAGAGGTACCGCACTGGACGGTAGAAGGACCGGTCACTGGACAGTAGAAGTACCCGTCACTGGACAGAAAAGTACGGTAACTGGAACCAGTAGAGGTTACGTCACTGACAGTAGAGGTACGTCAACTGGAACAGTAGAGGTCCGTCACTGGAAGTGGAGGTACCGATGTCAACTGGACAGTAGAGGTACCGTCACTGGACAGTAGAGATACCGTCACTGGACCAGTGGAGGTACCAGTCACTGGACAGTAGAGGTAACCGTCACTGAAGTAAGAGGTAACCGGTAACTGACTGTAGAGGTACCGTCACGGACCGTATCCAGATACCGTCACTGGACAGTAGGTTACCGTCACTGGACAGTAGAGGTACCGTCACTGGACAGTAGAGGTACCGTCACTGGACAGTAGAGATACTGTAACTGGACAGTAGAGGTACCGCCACTGGACGGTAGAGGTACCGTCACTGGACAGTAGAGATACCGTCACTGGACAGTAAGAGGTACCGTCACTGGACAGTAGAGGTACCGTCACTGGACAGTATAGATACCGTCACTGGACAGTGGAGGTACCGTCACTGGACAATAGAGGTACCGTCACTGGACAGTGGAGGTACCGTCACTGGATAGTGGAGGTACCGTCACTGGACAGTAGAGGTACTGTCACTGGACAGTAGAGGTACCGTCACTGGACAGTGGAGGTACCGTCACTGGACAGTAGAAGTACCGTCACTGGACAGTAGAGTACCGTCACTGGACAGTAGAGATACCGTCACTGGACAGTAGAGGTACCGTCACTGGACAGTAGAGGTACCGCCACTGGACAGTAGAGATACCGTTACTGGACAGTAGAGGTACCGTCACTGGATAGTAGAGATACTAATGATGTCATTTTCCCAAAATTTCCTGACCAAAACCAATCCAATACCAAACAGAAGGCGTTTGGTTGTCCCAAATTTGACTCGGATTTTGGTTTGAGACCAAAAATGTCCAAGATTTGACCGATTTTTGAAAATAGTATACTTATTTTAACAGAGAATTAAGCTGACACGAAAAAGTGTCCAACAATTTTAATAGCATGACCGACCGATTACGATCGGTCACATTGACAATTTTTTCGTAACAAATTTTGGTTACCGATTGACACCATAAGAGGTACCGGTCACTGACAGTGGAGGTACCGTCCGCAGTAGAAGGTACCGTCACTAGGACAGTAGAAAGGTACGTCATGGACAGTGGAGTAACCGGTCCTGACAAGTGGAAGGTACCGTCCATGGACAGTAAGAGATACCGTCACTCGGACAGTAAGAGGTACCGTCACTGAATCGATTGCCCCTCTCTGTGTGTGAGTGTGCCCTGGCCGGCCGGCCGGGCGGGGTATCGTGCATGTGCTGTGTCGCCGGCAGGAGGGAGGTGTGCGATCAATAGCGGCCAGCACACGGGCCGGCCCCGCGCCGTGTCCGGCTGTCTGCCGCACGCCGCCACCCCGCGCCGCCGCGACGTTAGTTTTTAGTAGGTGCGAAACTGCAGTGCACTACCAAAATACAGCGATTTGATCATCCCCATGGACCAAGGTGTGGCAGTAAACAGTGTTGTCATAACATAATGTTAGCCTGAGGATGTTGGCCGCGTTTTATCGTGAATAGCTCAGAGAATGTTCAATACAATATATAATCGAACCTGACCTAATCTTTACAGCAATTACGGTCGCAGGATCCACGTTTAGAACGCTCCGCTCGAATTCGCTCACTGCGCTGCGGCCCTACCAGGGGGAGGGGGGCTGTCGTCCCCCTCGCCCTCTGGACCTCCCCTGCAGACCATCTGGTGGACAAAACGAGGTGGTTATATGAACATAATTCGAATATTTTTTGATACAATATTATTATTTCACAAAAAATCACTGTTCTTTTAGCGCACTGCAGATTTGTACCTACTAAAGAATACACGGCCGCGCCTCACTCACCGCCCAGAGCAAATAACACCACTTGATGCCGGATGCCGCCATTAGGCCGGTATCCTACACCCGGCCTAATGGCGGCGCCGCGGCCAGCCGAGATTGTCTTACTCCGGAAATATGGACACCGACACCGAGAACAGGACGGCCGATAGCAGACGCTGTGTGATGGGCTGTAACATTTCCTTGATGAGGGACTAACATATGCTGCAAACCACTATCTAGCTGGGCTTAATTCCACTGCGAACATAAGACTGCCGCTAGCGTTTAACCAATTGATTGATGCCTTTCTTTTCCAGTGATTCTAATGCGTCCGAATTATAAGCTTTTTGGTCAGCATTGCAAGTGTGCTTATCTTGTCTGAATGCTGGTTGTGACCGGCGAAACGTTAACGTCCTAATATAGGCACCATTCTTTAAACTCTTTTTGCAATCTGACAAAAAGCTAATTCGACGCATAGAATCACTGGAAAAGAAAGGCATCAATCATTTTTACGCTATCATATTAAAAAATATATATATATATATATAATTATATATATATAATATTATTATATATTATTTTATATATTTATATATATATATATATATATAACATATGATATATATAATACATATATATAATATATATATATAATATATATATATAATAGGTATATATAATCATCTATGCCGTTACGTTGATGAATTTTGTTGATATTCAGAGATGAACATCAGCTTAATCGCTAAAGTGTGTAATGGAAAACAATCTGTGCTCAAATTTACAACCGAAATGAATGTTCAAAAACAGATTACCATTCTTAGATGTAGATATAGACGCTAGTACTGGTAAATTTGTCACAAAGGTGTATAGGAAACCATCCGACGCCGGCTGATGTCTCAATGCCAACAGTGAATGCCCAGATCGCTACAAGATAAGCACGATTAGATCATTCATTAGAAGAGCTTTTCGCACCTGTTCAGATTGGACTCTTCTAGACGTTGAGCTTAAACGGATCCGGCAGATCCTCGTAAACAATGGTTATTCTAACCGGGACGTTGACAGTGAGATACTAGGGGCCATGAAGAACGCAAGGAGCAAAAGTCCACCAGCTAGAAAAAGCCCGTCCCTGAAAGTTTATTACCTCAACCAGATGTCTCAATCATCCAGAGTAGATGAAAGAGCGATCCGTGAGATAATATCCGGCTGTGTGACCTGTACAAATATAGAAAAGAAAGTAGTTTTGATAATTTACTACAAAAACAAGAAGTCAACAACATGTTCATGACAAACAATTTTAAAGCGAGTCACAACTAGTTGAAGCGCACCAACGTTAGTCTGCCGATTAATCATGCCCCAGAGGTGGATATGCAGGCCCCTCCAGGTAAGATACGTTGGTGGCGTCAACCACAACCTTGTTCACGTTCGTTTAACAATGCACTTAGCAATGGAGCACCCAAAGCCATAATGCTGGAGAACACGAGCGACCTTACCAGGAAAGGACCTAATGAAAATAGTGACATTTCATGTCCTGCAATGGACAAACAGAAACTGTTCATTTTAGAACATAGTCATAAAGAAAGCTCGCCAATTCCTGAACATAACAAAGGCACCTCCGTCTGTCACTCTACAGCTATTTGGCAGTGTCTAGTGAGGTGTAATTATATTTTGTTAGTGAGAAACCTGCCTCATAGGTGTTTCTTTAAAAATGTGTGTTATTAATGCTATTATGCTTAGACCCGAGAGACCAGTGTAACGTGTTAATTTTTGTAACTGAACAAACTATGTTTATGATTATAGTCATGTTGATACTGTAGATACGATTGTGTTTACGATATCATATTCTGAACCATGGAATAAGCAATGTTCGCAACGTTGAAAAAGCTTTAAGAAATTAAACGAAATGTGTAAATTTTTTCTACCTTAAATCTTTCCACTACCGACTGTGACAAATAAACGAACTTTACGATTAATCGATACAGAATAACAAGAAGACCATTAAAATGCAAATATGCCTGGTCTTAATCAGACATAAATATATATATATATATATATATATTATATATATATATAGTATATAATATATATAATGATATAGGGCGTAACGAAGTTTCGCAGAGAGACATACATTTTTGCGACGCAGTTCTCCGCTCGCACTCTTCCGCTGTGTTGGAGGAAGGAGCGGGAAGTTTGAATGGTCGTACCTGCGCTTCCGGCCACACTGCCCGGCGCGACCTGACCTTTGGACGGTGACCCGAGCCCTCAGTATGCGGGACGGGTCATACCGCCCGGAGTCCCTTGTCAAGTTTCGTCCAGGGCCAAAGAAAAAAACAATGAAAAAAGAGTGCGTGATCTCCTTTCGACAGAAGATCAGAAGATCAACCAGAAGAATCTCTGTCGGCAAAGCTTGTCGTCAGCAGAAGTCATGCTGCACGTCCCTTGGCCTGGAACGTGACAAGCTGGGGCTTGGCCTGTAGAGCGCAGACCAGCCCGGCCCCGGCCGCGGCCACGAGACCGCTCTCCACCCAGTGCAGTGGCCAAGATAGTCATCATGATGGCGACGGAGAAACGTCACCAATCGACTCGGAAACTGTCCCGACAGCTCACCTAGGCAGGCTTCATGACCCTCCACATACGATAGTCTACCGCCATCCTGCGCAACAATCTGTGGCAATATGGCCATTGAAAACTGAAGCGGACGCCTTTCGATACGAGCGGAAAACATGATGTCCGGATAGTTTAATTTCGTTACACCCTGTTTATATATATATATATATTTACATATATATATAAATATATATATATATATGTATATATATATATATATATATATATATGAATATCCAGACAATTATGGTATATGACACAACAGGAAAGCAAACACATATAGGCGTACGCGTTTCGTCACGAAGATTTCATCAGCACCATGCAAGATGAAAATATACACACACACAAGACAAGCCATATATTGCAGTTCCAACCGATTTGAAGAAAAAAAATGTAAGTGCTAAAAGAATGCGTTATATTTAATCGGGTACCTCCTCCATAACCTATTTTCCCTTTTATATATCGCCTATGTTTACCAAACTTAATAGAATAACATGCATGTGTCGCCGCGGAATAGAGGAGCGCGACGACAGTTAAGTTTTACCGTTTTGGAAATAGTCTCAAAATCATGCACGTGCGACCAAATCTTTTTGGGAGAAGTGTGGCAGGGAATTGGATGAAAAAAGGCTGGTTGCGGTTGTTGGTTCTTTGTGATTGTGCAGAAAAAGTGTATACAACCCATTGAAATGTAATTTTGGTTAATTTAGTAAATGGTCTCCCGAATTAAGATTGAGTTAAAGGTGTATTTTTGTTAATATTTTAAGCAAGTTGCCGACTCAACATTTGGTCTCACCGGACCGGATCAAACCAGTGCATGTACCTATCGTTAGTTTGATGTCTTTCAATTAATTAAATATTAATATGGATGGTGAGGCAGGTTCTTCGGCGTCCAGAAGACCCGCAAGCAAGGCATCATCATCAAGCAGCAGCAGTCAACATCCAGCCGGAGCGCCGTGGGGCGAAAGAGGCAGAAGCTCTCGCGGCTGCGCGCAGAGCAGACGCAGCGGGCGTCAGAGGAGGCGCAGCGAGCGGCAGAGGAGGCGCAGCGAGCGGCCACTGCGGAAAGGCGCAGCGAGCCGGCAGAAGGAAGGCGCAGCGAGCGGCCACTGCACGGGCAGCTAGCTCAGGCCGGCAGGCCCAAGCTCAGGCCCAGCGAGCCCATCCGGAAGCGCAGGGAGCAGGCCCAGCGCGCGGCTGGATCAGGCAGAGCTGACGCCCGTCGAGCTCCCGTCTCCTAGAGGAGGAGGACCGGCTCGCAGCAGCTTGAACGATGACACATTTCGCGCCGCGTATCCGGCAGAGCAGGAGTTCCGGCGCCGTCTCGGGACCCCGAAGCACAGGAGCAGCGCGGACTGCCGCTCAGGCCACAGTAATGAGAAGTCGGCGCCGTCTCGGACCCGACGGTTACAGGAGGCGGCGCGGACTGGCCGCTCAGGCCACAGTACGAGAGTGCCCGCGCATGGGCGCCAACCCTACGAACGAACCCGATTGTGGGTTCTGCGCCTACCCTCTGCGCCGCGCGGTGATAGTTGGGCTTTGCCCAGTGAAACTTGAGCGGTTCAGTGCGCTCAGCGCTGGAGTGGCCCAGGTGGAAATGCCTTGTTCACGTCGCTTGTGCACAATAACCCCAGCTCACGGATACTGAGCGAATGGTGCACCTGCAATCGTGCTTAGACGGCGAGGCGCGTGAGGCTGTGCGCGGACTGTTGTGCGACGGCAGGCTCTACGAGGAGGCCCTGTCTGAGCTGGAGCTGCATTTCGGTGACGCCGGTGCCGTTGTCGAGAACACCCTGGAGAGTGTGCTGCAGCATACGCCTCGATCAAGCCAGACGACTTGACCGGCCTGACTCGGCTGTCACGAGCGCTGCACGCGGCGGTCAGCGTTCTGAACACTATGGATTTTCACGCCGACCTGGCCGCCACCACCAATCTTAGGCAAGTTGTTGCCAAGCTGCCGACGCAGCTGGCCTGGCAGTGGGGGCAGGAGAGTTGTAGATTGCCGCTCAAGCCAACGCTGACGGACGTGGATCGCTGGCTGCGTCAGCTGGTGCTGGCCGGCCGCCGCGCGCTCCCGAGTCTGCTGAGACGGGAGCCGGCAGCAGCCCAGATGAATGCGACCCGCAGCAGCAGACCAGCCGACAAACCTCCCGGTGGTGGCCTCCGGCGGTCGACACTGACTACCACCGCTGACTCTGAACACCATGACTGCCAGCTATGCGGTGACGGGACTCACCGGCCGAGTGACTGTCCAACGCTTCTGGAACTGTCGCCAGAGGATCGCCTTCGGCTCGTGCGCGACAAGCATCACTGTTTCTCGTGCTTGGCAGCAGGCCATTGGAGCAAACGATGCCGTGATAAGGCCGGTCTGTTGCCTTGAGAACGGCTGCAGCGGAAGGCACCACGGCCTGCTGCACTGGTGACAGCCGTTCCGTGCACTTGACCACCTGCCAGCGACGCGAAGTGGGAGAGGGGCCGCTCTTCACCGGGGAAATCCACGTCACGTGTTGGCCACTTCCTAGAAGCTGCGGGCAGCCCAACCATCAAACGACATGTGCTGCAGTCCGTGCCGGTGCGAGTGCACGCGGGCCGGGAACACTGCCGACACGCACGCTCTGCTGGACTGCGGAGCCGACACGTCGCTTTGCACCGAACGAGTACTGCCGAGCTGTCGCTCTCTGGGTCAGCCAGAGGAGCTCCGGCCTCAATAACGTGGAAGACAGCGGCAAGATGAGACTTGCCTCGCGGCTGACGCTGCAAGTGTCGCCGCTGTCTCTGGACGGAGGTGCCGGGCACGTGACCCGTGCCAGAGGTATTCTCGGTCCCTCATCTGAACGTCCGACCGCAGAAGATTGACTGGAGTCAGCGGAGCGCGTGGTCTCATCTGGCAGACATTGCTATCCCGGACACGTGCGGCAAGCCTGTCGAACTGCTGCTGGGTGCCAATGTGCTAGAATCAGTGCTGCAGAAGGAGGCCCGAGTCGGCAGGCCTGGACAACCCATGGCTATACGGACCCACTTTGGGGGGGTCTGACTGGACGTGAAGCAGCTGGCGCCCGTGGGAGCGCGCGCAGTGATGCACGTGACTCGGCTCGCTCCGATGGACCAACGAGCTCTTCACAAACTCGTGAAGGACTGGTCGAGTACAGAGGCCGTCGGCCAACAAAGTACACGATGGAGCAAGTCCGCTCAGCTGAAGACAGACGAGCGAGGGCAGTGATGGAGGCGGACCACCAGTGGCGTGGCGACCGTTATGAGACGGGTCTCTGTGGCGCTCTGAGGATCTCACGCTTCCCAACAACTACAGCCATGTGGCCCGCGACGACTGGAGGCACCGAGAAGGCTCTCCGACAGACCGGACAAGGCGGCCAGTATCAGAAGACCAGATGAATACGTGAAGGCAGGACATGCGCGGAAGCTGTCAGAAGAGGAGCAGCGACGATTCGCACAGAGGATCTGCTGCTCCCGCATCACGCCGTATCCAATCCAAACAAGCCCGACAAGAAGCTTCGAATCGTGTTTGACGCCGCGGCCGTCGCTGGGGGGACATCTCTAAACGACCATCTCCTGACAGGCCCAGATCTACTGCAGGCTCTCCCTGGAGTCCTACTGCGGTTCCGGCAGGAGCCAGTCGCGCTCACGGCGGACATAGAAAAGAAGGAAGCTGACTTTCGCGATTGATACCGTCTCTCTACTGACATAGTTGTAGTCCCGAACGACACTATAGAAGCCGTCTCGCGATACCGTGGGCGACTATCTCGGACGTCATGTCGTCGCCGAAGCTGTTCCAGATGGACGAGTGATTTCGGCGACACGCTCAAGCCGGCCACAGCTAGTTTTGTGCTCGCAAGGCGGCCAGCGAGAAACAGCTCGGGGGCACAAGCCACTGGGAAACGTGGCCGTAGCCAGTTCCACCGCGATTTTTACATGGACGACCTGGCGACATCAACGAGCGACGGCGCATCAGCCCTGCAGTTACTACAGAGGACAGCTTGCCCTTCTCGCCCGAGGGGGAAATTCGGCTGACGGAAATGCTGTAGAAACTGTGGAGATGTGCCTGGACTGGCAATACCTGACTGCGGAGCGTGCGCCCAGTGCTCAGATTCTGGGAGTGCCGGTGCCCACGGAGGGTGCTGGGTGTCATGTGGGACGCACATTTGACGAGATGCACCTCAGTGTGCCGCAGCCGACCAGTCCCCTGTCGACGAAGCGAGCGATCTTCGAGTGTGCCTCAGTCTTTGACCCACTCGGCTGGCTCACCCTTCCTGCTCGTGGCTAAGCTGATTTTGCAGCAGCTGTGGACCAACAAGTGCGGATGGGACACAGAACTGTCTGAAGACGATCACAGCCAGTGGGCGGCCTGGCTGGAGGAGCTTGAACAGCTGCAGTACGTCAGAGTGCCGCCTGGTACGGTAACAAGAAGGACAGCCGTGACAAGACAACTTCACGGTCTTCTGCGAGGCCTCCGGAAGAGCGCCTTCGAGCTGTGGCGTACCTACGGCAGGCTTACCCGACGGCCAGATCACTGCTGGCCTGGTGAGGAGCAAGTGGTCGAGTTGCGCCTCTCAAGCAGTTGACGATTGTTCGTCTGGAGACCCAGGCGGCGGTGCTCGCAGCGCGGTTAGCCACCAGGGTGGCAGTTGAGCTCTCACTGGAAGTGAAAGTCATCTTCTGGACCGACAGCAGAGTTGTTCTCGGCTACATCGCGAATGACAGCAAAAGGTTTCATACATTCATTCGCCAATCGTGTGGCCGAAATCAGCGTGTCACGGCCAGGACCAGTGGCGTCACGGCCCAGCGAACTCATCCAGCGACGGATTTTCCTCGAGGCGTAATGGCGTCGGCGCTGACGCGGGACAGCCGCTGGATCCAAGGACCCCCGTTCCTGTGGCAACCAGAAGAGCACTGGCCGGCAGACGACGGGCAGCGGCTGATGGCGGAGAACGACCCGGAAACCAAGACAGTGTTGGCTACCAGCCACGACACGCTAGCACCGACCACAGGCATTGCCAGGACTTCTCGTGAAGGCGCTTTCTCGAGTTGGACGCGCTACAAGCGCGCTGTGGTGGATCCTACAGCGTCACTAGAAACTTCTCGTTCAGTCCCACACACCTCGGCAACGCACCAGCGGTCTGCACGGGCCCTGAAGTTTCCAGACGCGAAGACGCCGAAAAGTTTCATTCTTCGTTCAAGTGCAGCTAGAAGTCTTCGCTCCTGAGATCGCGCGCTGGAGAGAGGAGATCCGCTCAGCCGGAGTAGCTGCCTGGGTGCCGCTATCTCCACACTGGACCAGCCGCGGCCAATGCGAGTCGGCGGTCGGCTGAGGGCGCGCCTCTGTCAGAGGAGACGCGCCACCCAATCTCCTGTCGCGAGAGAGCCGAGTGACAACTCTGCTCGTGGACGGCTTACATCAGAAGCTCATGCACGCCGGGGCTGAACACGTGCTGAATGAGCTCCGACAGCGCTACTGGCTCCCGAGAGGCAAGACGGCCGTAAGAAAGTTGTGGCGTACTGCACCGCCTGCCAGAGACGACGCGCCCAGCCCTGCCAGCCCCGCATGGCTGACCTTCCCGCAGCGAGATTTGATGCGCGCCACGCGTTCAGTTCCGTGGGCGTCGATTACTTTGGCCCGCTCCTCGTGCGCACATCTCGACGAGGAACAGCTAAACGTTACTGTCTGTTAGTGACGTGTCTGGCCACCCGCGCCGTCACCTGGAGATCTTTCTCGATTCCTCTCTGCACCGACCAGCTTCCTCATGCACTTCGTCGTCACTAGCGAAGAATGGCCGGCCTCGGGTGGTGTACTCAGACAATGGAAGTGGTCACGAGCAGGAGAGAAAGAGCTCCGCAAGCTGCTCGTGAATGGAACCAGCAGGCCATCTCCGACCAGCTGACTCAAACGGGCCATCACGTGGCGCTTCAACCCGCGACGCAAGCGACATGGGGCGGCAGCTGGGAGCGCATGATTCGCTACAGTCAAGCGCCGCGATGCGGGCAGTGCTCGGCCGTCTGATCGTCACCGATGAGGTATGCTGACGGTTAACTGTGGCTGAGGCAAGAGGCCGTTGTTAACTGTCGACCGCTGACGGCCGTCTCGACTGAAGCCCGACAGGCCTTGAGGGCACTCACACCGAACCATCTGCTTCTGGGGCGGCCTGTCCACTGCCTACCGCCTTGGGACTATCACCTCGAGGACACTGACAGTCGACGGCATCTGGCGACAGACGCAGCGCTCGCCGACCAGTTTGGAGGACGAGGCTCCGCGAGTACATCCCCACCTACCTTGCGTCACAAGTGGCACCCAGAAGAAAACCAGGAACGTGACCCCTTGGTTGACCTCGTACTGCCTCACTGAAGATCAGGTTTCGCGGCCACTGGCCCTCTGGCCGAGTGGACTGAAGTGTTTCCTGGCCCGGACGCGGTGGTCCGCTCGGCGTCCCGTGCGCGCGCGCGGTGGTGTGGTGCACCGCCCAGTGCGCAAGCTCTGTGTGCTGGAGGAGGCCATTGCGCCCTGAGAGACACGGGCGCGTGCCCAGATGTGTAACTGTGCATACCCCCACTCACGCGGAGGGGGGATGTCGGCGCGGAATAGAGGAGCGCGACGACAGTTAAGTTTTACCGGTTTTGGAAATAGTCCTCAAAATTCATGCACGTGCGACAAAATTCCTTTTTGGGAGAAGTGTGCAGGGAATTGGATGGAAAAGCTGGTTTCGGTGTTGTTGGTTTTTGGTGATTGTGCAGAAAAGTTGTTTAAATACAACCCATTGAAATGTAATTTTGGTTAATTTAGTTAAATGGTCTCCCGGAATAAGATTGAGTTTAAAGGTGTATTTTTTGTTAATATTTTAAGCAAAGGTTGCCGACATCAACAAAGGCAGCCCACGCCTGCACTGGCTGCAAAAGCCGGTCTGCCGTAGCGGCCAGCGGGACAAGGCACTCCTGCAGTAGCGGGACAAGGCTGGCCTGCAGTAGCGGGACAAGGCTGACCTGCAGTAGCGGGACAGGGCTGTCCTGCAGTAGCGGGTCAAGGCACTCCTGCAGTAGCGGGACAAGGCTGACCTGCAGTAGCAGGACAAGGCACTCCTGCAGTAGAGGGACAAGGCTAACCTGCAGTAGCGGGACAAGGCACTCCTGCAGTAGCAGGACAAGGCTGGCCTGCAGTAGCGGGACAGGGCTGACCTGCAGTAGCGGGACAGGGCTGTCCTGCAGTAGCGGGACAAGGCACTCCTGCAGTAGCGGGACAAGGCTGACCTGCAGTAGCGGGACAAGGCACTCCTGCAGTAGCAGGACAAGGCTGACCTGCAGTAGCGGGACAAGGCTGACCTGCAGTAGCGGGACAAGGCTGACCTGCAGTAGCGGGACAAGGCACTCCTGCAGTAGCGGGACAAGGCTGACCTGCAGCAGTGTCAGTGCTGCTGCTGTCCGGCGCGGTGGTGACCGCCGGGTATTGTGAGGCCAGGGTTGGGTGTTGGCGTTACACCTCCTCTTCTCCTCCCAGTGCTGGTCACGGGCGGCAGTGCAGCACTGCACAGTGGGCGGATTTGCCCTTTTAGCGCGACACGGGTCGAAAGCTGGCTTTGACAGCATGTAAGCAAATGAAATGGGTATGTAGGGCCTTTGTTTGCGCTGAATTGAAATATTTATCTCAGGCGAATCAGAAAAAAAATAGAGATGCATAATCCAAATGCAATGGTCACAACTCAAATCAAGCGTAAGCGTGTGACAGGAGAGCAACAACCCAATCACCACCGAGTTGCCTGTCCCGATCTATGCAAGCAGTATTATTTTCACTTCTGTGGACTAATATATTACAGCGAAAGTGGATCAATTTACATATTTGCCACCTCTACGAGCAACAAACTCACATGTATTTGCGTGGTTCTATTTCGCATACCCTATTGCATTTAATTGATTAAGGCCATATTCCCTGCGGGGCAGATTCAAAGCCTCCCCGCCAGCCATTTTTCGCTTGCCGATTCTAATCCGTTAGACCAAGCGTCTGAAATTTTGTGACTGTCCTAGAAAAATAATTACGCGTATTTTATTTTTAATCGACTTTAGCAGAGACGGTGCCAGGCCTCATGGTGTTTGGGTGGTTTACGAATGCGCGTTGTTGTTGGCGCATACTTCCTTCGTAGGTTTGCGATGCAAATAAATGCGTGCAGAAACGATGTTCACTTTGGAATATTAATAAAATATACTTGGAATGTATTATATTTTGGCGGCAAAGGCGCAACCAGGTACCATAAAATGCTGAGGCGATACCCTCCGTCAAATTAGTTCAACTTCAAATAAGTAAGATGATAAAAGCGTTACGCACATGTGCTGCCTTTCCCCACGATGTTTAACGTGATCAACCTAGGTGCAAATAATATTACAGTTTAACAAATTACAGCAAAATTAATGCCCTCATGTGAGGTTCATATAGTTCAAAACAATCATGAACAGCACATATTTTTATCAGAAAATCCCCAATTTTACATCCCTGAGTACGACTATGACTTCTTGGGGGTACCTGTCCTTTTGATATATTGAAGACCAGTACATTTAAAGCTCAAAACGCTTTGTGCATGAAAATTGGTCGAAACTACATGGCTGAAAATGACATTTAAATAACCGTTTTTCGTTTATTTGCCCCCCTAAGCCCCATTTTTTAACAAAAAATAAGAAAATATATGTTCATGACAAATTTGAATGGTTTCATTCCATCGAAATCGGCTAAACGGTTCTCGAGATATCTGCGTGGGGGGGGGGGACAGAATCTGCCCCACCCACGCAGGTTAGCGTAATTCTGGCTGCCCGCATGGAATAAGGTTAAATGTATTGTCAACGGTAACGGCGTCTTTTTTTCTTGAGAGCATGACTAACTCAATACAAAAGCGGCCAAAACTCATGTCGGAGTCGTGAGTGAAAGCAACTGTTCGCAGCAGCGCTCAGGCAAAATTACTTAAACTGTTCTTCCCCTTAGATCTGGTAGATGATGATTGCTGCATCTTTCGTGTAAATGGCTTAGAACACGCTGTAAAAATAAATCCCTTAATGTAATACAAAGCGAGCATTGCGCTCACTGCCTATGAGTTGCTTGCTGCTGCAGGATCTGAACGCGCATTGGAACTTATGGTAGGTTGCGACGAGGACAGGGAAATCCTCCCATTCCTCTCAACGGGTGGGGGGATGGGGCAGGAAATTGAGGATAGGGAGTTTGAGGGAATATCTATGCATGAGAAATGGGAACAAGAATGAATGGGAAAGTTCCACCAAAAAATTGGATAAGCTTTTTGGCTAATCAGCATAGTGAGGCGTAATATGATACTCAGGTAGTTTCGAAATGCGGATACTTATCACACTGCCACGGCAAAAAGGAGCAAATAGGAGCCAAAAAAAATCGCAGTGAACATAAGAGCCACAGTCTCATTGACATTTGGTATGATTTTTCTGTCGAGGTACTCGGGGTACTTTTTAAATTTTTTTCAAATATTTGTCGATAGTTTGTACCGACCATTTGTCTATAATACTTTGGTGTACATTTACAGCATAACGTAATTATGTGAATGACATTTATTATGGGTTCATTGTGTTTCCCGAGTTTCCGGGCTATCTTTTGGTGTATACAAATGAACATTTACCTCTTAAAATTGACAGTTCTCTTGCTCTAAAAACACCACTGCCAAACGTGTGGATGCGATCGGACAGACTGACAGAAAGGTCTAAGTTTAAGTTAGATTCGCCATGAAATACCACCTGCATCAAAAACCAAAGCACCGAACAATGTGTCTGTAGATTGCGAACACAGTGGTAAAGGTTTGATAGCATTTCACGATAATTCATTTTTGACCCGTGTCGTGCTAGGATGGTCAATCCGCCCACTGTGCACTGGCTGGAAGGTCGCGCCCAAATTACACATGGTCTCGGGGTGCGGTGTGTGCCGGTCTCACATTCTGGCGACTGTACAGCCGGAACACACCAGAGGATCATACCATGCTGGAGGTCGGCCTCCCTCATCCATTCAGAGCAGAGTCACCTGTTCGGCCGGCTGAAGTCGTGCCAGCCACTGAGCCACTGAACTATTTATTTCCTAGTTGGCATGGGCAGGAGCTGAGCGTACTGGTGCTGGTGCTGGTGCTGGTGCTGGTGCTGGTTCTGGTGCTGGTTCGCCGCTGGCAAGCCAACCGCAGGTGCCACCATGTTTGGTGCCCTCCCGTGAACGCTGGAACTCATTCATTGTAAGCCCTGGGGAGCTTCACTGGCGGAAGGAGATATTTGTGAAGGTCTCCAGAAGTGAAGTGGGCGTCTCATGTCTATGTACCGTCCCATTAATTGAGAGTATGGAGTGCGACAGTTTTGTAATCGAAACCTGGGTTCCGGATGATGACGGAATGTCCAGTCCCGGATGATGACGCGGCGGCAGAACATAGTACGTCAGGTGGCCCGGCGGCCGGCTGCTGGTGACCACTGCCCATCGCTGATCAGCCGGCTATAGATAGCCGGGCCGCGTCACTCTGTCACGTGTCACACTCGCCCTGTCACGCGGTGTGACGTGTGACGGCCTGAGGTGAACCCGGTGACCCCACAGATGCCACCCGGCGCTCAGACAGCGCAGCACGGCGGCCTCTTGCGAAACGGCGTGCCTCGGCAGCCCATGCATAGTAAAAACAGTGCGACGCCGAGCCACCCGCCGTGCTGATCCTGCGCAGCGATAGGAGTCCTGTCTGGGACGGCCGGCGGAGGAGAGCTGTCGTCAGCCGGCTGCTGGTGTCCCCGGGTTCCGTATGACGGTCTTCCGACGTCTATGATTTTGCATTCGCATTCGCATTCAAATACGCATTCTGGGCTCGGCGACCCCTCAGATTTCGCTCAAAGTGATACCACAGGTTCTCAATGACGTCTAGACCTCATATCGGCAATATTACTGCAGCACACTCAGCCGTTTAGCTGTTAGAGGCGATTGTTTTTTATTACCACCGGCGACCCCTGCGATTTCGCTGAAAATGTCTAAGCGACACACTCATTGGTTTGGCCACTAGAGGTCTGGCCACTCTCGCTCTCGCTCTCGCTCGTCCCTTTTGGCGTTTCTCTTGAGCATTTCCCTGGAGTCTTTTATTTTCCAGGTCTCTCGGGACACCTCTAGGGGAGCACCATCGGGTTATTTACCGATCAACTCGAACCCGAGTTTTCGAAACTTATGCGAGACAGGTTCGGGAATCTGATGCCGGCTGTAGGGAACACTGCGATGACAACTGCGTCGCGGCCTGACCTTCCCGAGGAGAATTGTCGATGGACTTTTCTCCATCTGTCTGCCGCGATGATACTGCGCAGCGCGTGCTACGCCATCCGGGTCCTGGACATGGGAAGTCTAGACTTCACTCGAAGGGAACGTTCGCAGTTGGTTTGCGCCGTTGTATGACGCAACGCCGTTAACTGTGGGGCTGTATTTCGGGCTTTACGACCGCGTGAAGCAAGCAAGCAAGAGATATCACTCCAATTCCATCTGTTGTACAGAATGAACTTCGAACCGACTTCGGTACCGTGCATGGTTGGTATGTATATGTATCCAACGTTATGTTAAGATCGGGAGGTGTCTAGTAAACGCTGCACAATTAACAAATCAAACGCCTTATCTTTTTGTAGCACTACGAAGCGATAAGGCGTTTTATTTGTTCATTACTTATGTGTATCTAGCACTAATAATTCCATTTTATGTAAGTATGATTGTGCTGTTATCAGCGGGCATTTGATAGGATAGCGGGACTTGGCTGTCAAGTGGGTGCTACGGTTCTAGCTGTCAAAGTGATATGCTGTCCACGGCGCTGAAACAGTCGTCTGCAACCTCATTCTATATCTGCCTCTTACGTCCACCCGCGGCAGTAGAAACTAGAAGTATAGGTGTGACATTGGTCGCGGTCCATGGATTAGTTTGGTTTGTGGACCACGCACCGTATCCTCTTGGAGGTTGGGATCAAGGTGCTAAGTAGAACTCTCACCCTGTTCCGAGGGATATGGGGAGCCGGCAAACTTTTTGCAGAGGCCCGCTGAGAGATTTGAACCCCAGTCCCCGGCACAGAAGGCAAGTACCTTACCACCTGCGTCGAGTTGCCCCTGGTCGTGGTCCAGAGTCGGGCCACTGCGCTGTCTGTGTCTCCTGCGCGTCAGTGTGCGCCGCCATTGTCTCTACAGTCCAGTGTGGCTGTCTGTGTTCTGCGCGTCAGTGTGGCGCCATGGTCTCCTCCGGTCAGTGTGGGCTGGTGTCTCGCTTCGCGTCATGTGCGCCGGCTGGTGTCCCTCCTCGTCAGTGCGCCGCCATTTGTCTCCTCCGCTCAAGTGTGCGCCGCCGTTGTCTGCCTCCGCGTCAAGCTGTGGCGCCACATTGTCTCCTCCTCAGTCAGATGTGCGCCGCATTGTCTTTCTCCACGCTCAGTCGCTTGCCGCATTGTTCCTCGGCGTCGTGTGGCCAGCCATAGTTTCCTCACCCGTAGTGTGCGCCGGTATTCTCCTCGCTCATCAGTGTGGCCGCGGTGTCTCCTCGCGTCCATGTGCCCGCCATTGTTCTCCGCGTCATTTCCGTCAGTCGTGGCCGCGGTGTCCTGCAGCGTCAGTGTGATGGCGCGTGGTGACTCTGCTGCGTGCAAGTGTGGCGCCACCCATTGTCTCTCTCCGGAAGTGTGCGCCGCTGGTGTCTCCTGCGCGTCAGTGTGCGCCGCTGGTGTCTCCTGCGCGTCATTGTCCGCCGTTTTTGGGGTGGAATCGTATCGGGGTCGCCGCCGCCGCAGCTGTTGGCTCTGAGCCGGCCCGGCAGCCCATGAGCTCGGCCGCCAGCAGCTTAGGCCACCCTGTGTTGACGCGACCTGGTTGGCTGTCGGGCCTCCCCGCCCCCGTCTCGCCGCCTGTGGGTGGTCGCTGCAGGCACTGACGAGGGCTGCATGGTCTCCCACCATTAGGCACCAGGGAAACTGCACTTCAGACGATTTCTCAACATGTAACGAAGCCTCATCTAAGTTGCCTGCTATTATCTCCTTTGAAGTAAATGTAATGTAGCGGTTCTCAGTTTCAATGGTTTAGTTACTTTCTTTTGATGACCAGAAATATGCATAACCCATTCCACATCGCCCAGTCTGCAATAATCTCGGCGTCAAGCTATGCGGTACAGCATACATTCAGGCGTTTACCACTAGTGTCATCTAGGGACAGGAATATAAGTAGGCATATGTTGCACTAGTGTGTACCTACTGCTGCCTGCTGGCCTTAGTCAGAAGCAGTCGTTCTCACGAAAACAGCACGTACGCCAATAACACAAAGCAGAATATCATTTCAATAAATCCGTTTTTATAGGTACCAACTCTTTACGCGGTTATGTGTCAGTGAAACAAGGACTGGGCTATACCTATGCGTATATGTGCATTGTGCATTGTGTTTAAATGTGCACGCTATTATTTGGTCGGAAGCTGAGCGGGCTGCTCCAAGAGTGGTATTCTCCAAAGTAATGATGGGTGCCATATAACTATTTTGTTGCGGCGTCCAATCATTATCATCATCGTTATCCAAAGTTATTACTCGCTGTTTGAGAATGGCTTATATAATGCTGATATACCGGTCTATGACTTGCTATGGCTTTGTGTTCCCGATCTCGAGACGTTTTGCCAGATTATAAACATGTCGCTGATAGAGCGGGTCGTTTTTTAGCGGCGGCTGTGTGGTCGTTCATCTGCGGTAGATCATGCGCTGTGAATGGTGACCTCTGTACCCACCGGCGGGTGACATCTGTACCTGCCGGCCGGTGACCTATGTACCCGCCGGCGGGGGACATCTGTACCCGCCGGTTGGTGACCTCTGCACCCGCCGGCTGGCCGGTGTCGGGCGTGTTCCCAGCGTGTCGGCTGCTCGCCTGGTGTGACAGCTCCACGGAGGACCGCTGTCGTCAGCTGGCCGGCTGCCGTGACGATGGGCCGGGACGGTGTCGCCCTGCAGCTGTGACCTCAGATCTGGGTCATGTCGCCTTCCGGGTGCGGCTGCCTGGTGTCGCCAGCCGCCATGTGACGCGACACATGCTCTTCCCAGGCGGCCGGACCTGTTATAGAGCCTTGGCCGGACCGGTGCAGTGGCCGCGTCCCCCCCCCTATGCCCCCCGCCCCCGCCTTCGAGTGTCGGGTGCCAGGCACGTATCAGTGTATTTCTGTTGCTATGGCGCTGACATGCGCCGCGGCCTTGATATGCGATGTGCTGTAGATTGGCCGATACGGAGCGGGCCGGGTGTGCGGGAGATGAGTAGAGGTGCCGCTGTAGAGGTGCCGCTGTAGAGGTGCCGCTGTAGAGGTGCCGCTGGATCGGACACCTGATGAAGTCAGCTGACGCGCCGGTTCACAGGGTCACTGACGTAGATAGCGACGTTGATACACACCACACGTTATGTCAGCGGTGTTTATACAGGGTGTCGCGATATCGATTGCGCAACTCGGCAGAGATGTTGACGCTCATTAGATTCCCGTGAGACCTCAGTGGCCGATGCGGTAGCTGAAAGTCCGAAAACTGAACCGCGTCGAAAGAAAAGCCTGATGCATACAAAGACTTACACCACTGAAATAAATTGTCCTCTATAATGTTGTGAGTTGCTAATATCCTTCATCAATGTTAATATTTATCGATGGGCTATAACCTTACGGGTTTGAGCCTATCAACAGACTCACATGACCGATGAGGCGGTCACATGACCACGCCGCATTCATTGGCGTGTTAGTGTGTGTGTCTGCGCGGGCGCACGTGTGTCTGTGTGTACTGTGTGTATGTGTGTGTGTGTGGTGGGCTCAGTGGGTGACGTTCCGTCCGGCTGTCCTCTTGTCAGGTGCCCACTTCGGAGATGCTGGGGGACGACGCCGAGGTGGAGCTGAACAGGAAGGTGCCAGACGCACTCGTCTTCGCCGATGACGAGTTTGTGCCGGCCCTCCTCAAGAACCTCAACACCATGCGGAAAAACAAACAGTTCTGCGACGTCATACTGCAGGTGCGTCCCCAGTGGGTCTCTTCTCCGCCCGCAACATAATATTATAGTATACCTATCAGTACTTGTTATTGCTTCTTGAATGTTTATCCGACATGTTCAATGTTCATTCGTATTTAATGAGACTAATAGTAATGCGAGTGATCTCAGTGGGTTTTGTTTATTCGTACCTTTATTATTGTAGACTGATGTCTGACCTCTGACCTCTGACCTCTAGCCACCAGCATCTAGCCTCTAGCATCTAGCCTCTAGCCTAGTTCCGGATCTCTGACCTCTAGTTCTAAGTCCTTAGTTCTAGTCTCTAGTACTCTAGTCTCTAGTTTAGTCTATGATTGTCTGACATCTGACATCTGACATCTGACATCTGACATTGACCTCTGACCGGGTGTCTCTTCTCTGACAGCTGGGGAAGCAGGAGATCGCCGGCCACCGCTGTGTGCTGGCCAACAGCTCTCAGTACCTGCTGAAGCTATTCGGTGACGAGCGCGGCCAGCCGGCGCGTGAGGACGGCCCGCCGAAGGGAGGCGCCGGACGCCGCCAGGAACCGGCCGTCTATCGGCTCAGTGACAAGCTCGACTGGGAGGCCACCGAGGCGCTCGTGCAGTTCGCCTACACCGGAAAGTGAGTCCACTGATCTCGGTGCAGATTGCGTGTGCCGGGCGGCAGCGGTGGCGGTGGCTGCCTGGCAATGACACGCAGCAGCTGGTGGTATCCATGCCAGCCATGGGGTCTCGTTTCGGGACTCATGCCTCATCTGTGCTCCGACCGGGACCTGAAGGACTCAACATCGACACGGCGGGCATACAACTCTGATGATCTGTTATATGCAGCGCTGATTGAGTCGGTTACGGTTTACAGACGGTTACCGCAGGTCGTCGTCATGAACGTGCTGGTTAGCGATGTGATCGTTCGCCGGCTGCTGTCTGTTTTAACAGAAGGTCGCTCATGTGTGCTGTTTCCAAGCTGCTCTGCGGTTACAGCAGGTCGTACCGGTCCGCTTCTTCTCGGTTCAATGACCTCTCTCTGCTCACACGGCCACTCCCCTCCCCTCCCCTCCTCTCCAGTGAAGGGTGAACAGAGGCGGGCCGCCGCTCTCACTCGGCCACCCAGCTCCCGAGAAATCTGCCTGGCCTGTTGCCATGCCAGGCCAGTGTACCAGGGTCACTGGGTAAATAACACAGGACGTCAAACATCAGTACAGGACACTGTTCTGGTGAAACCGGTCCAACAGCATCATTGACACGTACCGGGGCGCTTTATTTTCTTGAAAACAGGGCGAATTTGCATGCATTTGTTTAAGCTTTAAATGCTCGCCCAGGTGGGGAGGGGAGGGGGGGCATTTTGACCATTACCCACTGATGTTTTTTCGGCAAAAGCGGGAAAACCGCTGCGCGCAACGCCGCCTAATGTGGCACAGCTGTTAAGCATCGATTACCCACATGTGGAAATTTTGACCTCAGGTCATTTCAGGTCATGTCACTAGGTCACGTTATGTGAAATCTCCTCCAAAAATGTTTGCGGTCGTGGCAAAGCCAGTGTTTGTCTGAAATATTTGAAACGCATAGGATTTTCTAATGCCCTAACTCATAAATACCTACAAATTGTATTGATCTTATTTCTGTATTCGGTGAACTAAGGCTCGGTCAATTTCGGATCCTTCCCATTGTAAGTCGACGGGAAATATGCAAATGCTTCCTATTCAGATAATATGCATTAGAGCTGGCCAATTCTTTCCGAATCATGTTATCGTGTCATTGTGTCTGAACGGCGCTGTCACCGTGGCCCTCACTGACCGGGGACGGCTGAAAGATACACTGGCGAGTCATTGTGTCTGAACGGTTCCAGGGTAAAAAGTCAAAAGATGAAAAGTAAACGGATGGAAAGTCGAGGGACGTAAAGTCAAGGGGTAAAAAGTCGACATCGCTAAAAGTTCGAAGATGAAAAGTCGAAAAGGTAAAAAGTCAACATAGCAAAATGTCAACACGCTAAAAGTCGAATAGTAAAAAGTCGTATAGATAAAAGTCGAAAGATAAAAAGTCGAAAAGGTAAAAAACAACATGGCACAACAAAATGTTAAAAGTCGAATAGTAACTTAGCTGGCCAGCCAGTATTTTACAGTGGTCTGGAGTTTACTTTTTTCCAACTTAATCGAACCGGACCTAATCTTAGAATATGTCGCTGCTGATGGAGCATCTCGTAGCTGGGTGGACACACGCCTACTCAGTACTCGTGTCGTGACTTGCAGCCTACGGCTGTTAAGGTTTATAATATATGGTAAAATATGTGGCTTTTACAGCTCTTGCTTTACCATGCCACCTTGACCCAATGGACCGTCGGGCAGTACAGTCATAGCGAGATTTGTCACCATGGAACTGCCGGGAATGACGACCTTTGGGGTCGAAAAGGCTCCAAGCGATATGGTCCGCGTTTGGGCGGGATCTTTTTGGGTCCGTGGGTGTATGCAACAGCATCAGTGGGACAACCTATAATATCGAGGCACTTCATACTGACGAAGTATGTGATCTTGATCTCTCCGCGCATGTTGTACGCAGGTAGCTTTTCGACATCTTAGTACATCTGAGCAATGCACATTTTCCAAAGGATTTTTGGTCTGTCGACTTTTCCCATGTCGACTTTTTGACAGTTGACTTTTTACCCGCCGACTTTTAGGACTTTTGACCTTTTACTATTGACTAAATGTCTCTTTACTTAACATCCGTTTACTTTTTGCCATCCGACTTTTCGTCCGGCACCCGTCTGAACGGCGCAGTCTCCGTGGCCCTCACTGGCCGGTGCAGCTGAAAGATACACTGGCTGGCGAGTCATTGTGTCTGAACGGCGCCGTCTCCGCGGCTTACCATGACTGGCAGATCAGGTCGGCAGCGGCAGATGAAGCTCATCCTCCCTGACCCGCCATCAGTGGCGTGTTGACGCCGGGTCCTGCCACGTGTGGAGCGCGTGACTACCGCCGGCCACCCGGACACAGCATCTGTCTCGCCGTTAACATCTGCCCGGCCGGCCTGTGTCTAGCGCGGCGTGTGTAGACGACCGCGGCGCTCCCTCGTCTTCACGGAGGGCGTGCAGGGGTCGCCGCGATGATGTCATCTTCACCCGGCGCTCCGCTGTTTATGTGCGGCCGCGACGCTGCGTGTCGCTTGCGGGAGTTGCCGAGGGCGGGCTTCGCGAGGCAGTGGGGGGGGGGTGCCGCTCGTCAGTCTCCAACGGACGACCGGGCCCGGCTATAAAGGCTGTCCTGCACGCCAGCAGAGCCTGCACAGCCGATACTCGGGCTGGGGCTGTCCTGCACGCCAGAGCTGGGCCTGCACAGCTCTGGCGTGCAGGCCCAGCTCTACTGAGACTGGTTTTAATTCAGTTAGTCGGATTCATACGAAATAAAATCTTTATCGTACCGTTAAACGTAACGCCAACCCTCCGATAGTCATGGCATGAGGCTCGTTTTGAGGTCTCGTGATTGAGAGCTGCACGTGCCGCCTCGATTGGAGGGTCCTCAGTTTTGCAGTGTTTACTGGTGATCGTGACGTGACGCACGCCAGATATGGGCGTCACACAATCGCAGCCGTTACGCCTTCCAATATCAAACCACGTCGGCACCTCACACGCACGCACGCCATGGTGGCTGCATCCCGGAGCTGTGTTATGTAACCTGGCCTGTGGTGTAGACTGTACAGGCACTGAACCTGGTGGGTAGCGGTGCTGCTGGCTCTCAAATGGATGCTATTAACGCTCAGTGCCGTTATCGACCGCGTACGACCTGCCGCCTCTCCGCCTCCTCTCCGCCGCCTCTCCGCCGCCTCTCCGTCGCTCTCTACGGAGGTGGTTCTGGCGGACAGCGGGCGGAGTCGTCTCCAGAGTGATCTGACGAAAGATGGATAGATGCGGTGAGTGGCGGCAGGGGCCTGTTCTGTGGGGTATCGCTGTGATACTGCTGAGTCGCCTGGCTAGCTTTCTGACAGCACCGACAGCAGAAGCAGCGGTCCGGAAAGAGCGCAGCTGCTTTAGAATAGCTGGAAATCATTATAAAAGTCACTAATATGTGAACGCAGCCTATCCCGTTGAAACTTCAGTAAAAACAAATATTGGCACTTAAAGGAAATAGCACTTTTAACATTAGTTGTTAACAATTAGCCAGATTGTCGGTGTCATGAGAAACTCTAGATCTGCGAATTTTTCCTTCCAAAACGACCTAGTTGCCTGAGTTTGAACGCAAAAACCGTTGGTCATTGTGGTCATATTTCAACGTCACAAATCCCGGTGACGTATCGCCATTACTCATCATAGTTACTCCACTGTTCACGTATGCGTGCCCCCACGTTCCCTACCCTCGCGAGCGAGCGCGGCGTCCCCAGCCAGTCGCGTTTCACGTACCGGTTGGCACCCGTACGTTGAAACGCGACTGCTGGACGACCGGCGCATCGTGCGGTCCGCACAGCAGCTGTCAGCTTACATTGTGACGTCACAACTCGCTTTGGTGACGCAAGATCGGCTGTGACGTCACATTGTAACATATTTGACTATTTTTCAAATTACAACAAATTCTGGACTTTTTTCGCAAAAATGAATGCCAGGACCGTAATCAGGCATTTTCTTTCTCCATCATTTTACATACTTTTTACCCAGGCTGCTTATATTCCCTTAGGAAATAGTTCACCTGGATTTTGTCAAAACACAATTTGATTATATTTCAAATACAAACTTATTTGCATATGTCAAATAGCCTTACATCGTGCCGATTCAGGACAGAAGGACGTAAATTATTATTTCATCAAAAACTATATGCGTACTCTCCGCAACGTTTAACGTGGCTCATCCAATCAGATCGAATGTATAGCTCGAGTAAGATTACTGTATAACCTTCTGCCCAAGGTGTGTGAGGCCACAATAGCCTGTGCCCAGGTGTGTTAGGCCCCACATCCTTCAACAAAAAATCAAATATGTATATTCGCTGGGAGAGCCCTTCAGCCCAAGAAAACTTGCAGTTTTTTTTCAACACGGGCTACAAAACTGCTATCTCAGTTCAAAACCCATGTTGAAGGTGAATTATTTCCTTTAATTGGATTTGATTATGATCTGGACGATCACAGCACACAGGCCAGCAGCCATATAGTGTGCCAGTGCTCAGATGTTTCGGTGGTGCACCACTGGTATGATACCAGACTACATTCAGCTGATGTATGAACTTGTCCGGGTTATTTATTGTTCCTACATGCGGCTGATTGATCGGAGGAGCACCGTCCGGGTGGATAGCCAGTCAGTGTGAGTCGCCGGCTGAAGTCAGCGCTACATGCCGTGTCCTTGGCTGTCCCAGTGTCCTAACCTAGCGTGTCCTTGGCTGACCCAGTGTCCTAACTCAGCCGCCGCGGTGGCGCGCCGGTGCCGTCGGCCTCCAGCCGCTGACCACAGCTGAGCGGACGCACGACTGATGATCGCCCCCCGAGATAATTACACTCGCTGGAGCGGGATCAATCGTGGCCACCCCCCCCCCCTCCTCCCCACACTGGTCGGCTGGGGTCGGCCGAAGTGGGGGAGGGGGGCGGCTGTTGTGTCCCAGCTCTGACCTCTGCGGCGGCCTATTGATTTGTGAAGCCCTGCGCGCCCGCCGACCGCTGCGCCCTCTACACGCTCCAAGGTCAAGGTCGTACGCATCTGCTCGGCCCCGCGCAGCCAACAGCCCTCGGCCGGCTCTGTGGTGTTACTACACAGGCTCTGCTGCCGCGGTCAAATGCTGATAGATTGTATTTATTTGTCTACTTGTTGGCCATGGTCGCCTACAGGTTAAACCACTTGTGGACGAAGTCGCCCGGATAAAACCAAACTACACGTCGCTTTGATTGTGAAGGAATAATCGTCGAGAGTAGATATATCAGCGAGACTGTCCGAAGTGGGGCTGTTTTGGCCAGTTCCGAGTTTTGTGACCAGTTTCTGTAAGTGCTCACAGTACTGAGAGAAACTATGATGCATGTCCAGCCCGATAACCTGATACGGTCGCTAACTTGCCAAATATTGTGAAGTACCTATGTGTGTGGTCGTAACTCATAGAGAAGATAAACATTTCTTAGGAAAGCTGAAGAGATCAATATTTGGACAAGCTTTGCCAACGTCAGCCTACCCGATCCCGGAGTGATCGTGTCTTGCGTTTAAGCTAATGATGTCGTTTTCAGACCGAAAAGTGTCCAAGAAGTGTCCAGGAATTGTATAAGCCTAACTGACCGTTTACCAAATCGGTCACATTTGTTTTGGTTTGATTAAATCGGTCTCATTTTTTCGGTTACCAAAATTTCGGTTAGCAAAACACAAATGTGGACTGATTGGGGAAACGGTTTCAATAGGCTATAAATTCTTGGGACCACCTTCTTGGGACACTTTTCGGTCAGAAAACGACACCATTAGTTCAAAGCGCGGCATCATCCACGTTTGCTTACTTGGTTATACAACATTAAATGCACAAGCCGATCATTATAGGGCATAGTGATTATTCGCTTCACCATGTCGCTCGGTACGGTCATTACAGGACGATTCCGGGTATTCCCTACTCCCTACGACTTACAATATCGGTGTTCGGCTGGGCAGCGGTCAATTGACAGACATGTGACAATCTGTGGCCACAGCATCGGCAGATCTGTGACAATCTGTGGCCACAGTATCGGCAGACCTGTGGCAATCTGTGGCCACAGTATCGGCAGATCTGATGACATCTGTGGCCCACAGTATCGGCAGACCTATACAATCTTTGGCCACAGTATCGCAGGGACCTGTTGCAATCTGTGGCCCACCAGTATGGCAGACCTTGTGACACATCATGTGGCCTCAGTATCGGCCAGGACCTATGACAATCTTGGCCACAGTATCGGCAGACCTCGGGCAATCTGTGGCCACATTATCGCAGACCATGTTGGCAATCTGTGGCCACAGTTATCGGCAAGGACCTATGACAATTCTGTGGCCCCACATATTTGGCAGACCTGTGACAACCTGTGGCCACAGCATCGGCAGACCTGTGGCAATCTGTGGCCACAGTATCGGCAGACCTGTGGCAATCTGTGGCCACAGTATCGGCAGATCTGTGGCAATCTGTGGCCACAGTATCGTCAGACCTGTGGCAATCTGTGGCCACAGTAAGCCCCACTGTCCGACTCTGTCCCTGCCGTAGCCGCCTCTCTCAGCGCCCCGGCCCTGTCTCCGGTCTGACGGTGTGTCTGTGTGTCTGTCTGTCTGCAGGCTGTATGTGCATCCGACCCGTGTACGCTCGGCGTACTCGGCCGCGGTGCGGCTGAAAATGGACAAGGTGGCCGGCATCTGCGCCAAGTGGCTCGTCAGCAACCTGGACACCCAGTCGTGTCTGGAGATCCGCGCCATCCCCGGCGTGGCCTCCGACACCCAGCTGGTTAAGGTCATCGATGACTTCATCGTCCTTCACGTGAGTGACACGGAACACGGAGTGACAGATGACACGGGACATGGAATGGCACGGGCATGTAATGACATGGAACACGGAATGGCATGGTCATGGAATGGCACGGACATGGAATGACACGGACATGGAATGACACGGACATGGAATGACGCGCCCTAAAGCCCCAATAAACAAACAAACGGGAATGGAATGACACGGAACATGGAATGACACGGGCATGGAATGACACGGCCATGGAAGGACACGGGACATGGAATGACACGGCCATGAAAGGACACGGACATGGAATGGTACGGGCATGTAATGACATAACTAGAACACGGAATTACATGGTACACGGAATTACATGGAACACAGAATGACACGTAACACGGGATACAGCTGACGGTGCATGGGGAGTCGTCACTCGTCAGTTTTGACTGTTGGAATCACCGTGTGTTAGAGAAACTCCATCGGCTCATTGCCGTCGTTCACTGTCTAGTTCCCGTCGTCAGTTCGTCTTTTTTTCGATACACACTCTCGGGTCCTCCGCCGACCCGTCTTACTCGCTGTCGACCTCTGACTGTCCCGTTTCTTTCCAGTTCGCCGAGATGGTGTCGACGAAGCAGATGCTGAAGCTGCCGCAGGTGAAGGTGGAGCTGCTGACGCCCGCGCTGGAGGAGGTGACCTCCATCAATATCGTCACGCAGGCGCTACTCGTCCTCAACTGGCTCCGCAAGTTCATGGTGGACGAGAACGTGTCACTAGAGGAAAGCACTGAGAAGGTGAGGCAGGCGCCACTAGAGGAGAGGGCATGGAGAAGTCTCGCTATCTTGCTCTCTTCCTCTCTTCCTCTCGCCCTTTTTCTCTCTCGCGTGCACTCTTTGTGTTCTCCCCGTCCTACCGGTCCGCCCACGGTGCCGCTCTCTGTCTATGTTGTGACCGGTCCGCCCACGGTGCCGCTCTCTGTCTATGTTGTGACCGGTCCGCCCACGGTACCGCTCTCTGTCTCTGTTGTGACCGGTCCGCCCACGGTGCCGCTCTCTGTCTCTGTTCCGGTCGGTCCGCCACGCCGCCTCTCGTCCCATGTGAGCAGCCAGCTGCCTCCTGACCCCGCCGCACACGCAGCGCTGACGGACTAGCCGTGTTTACGTCCAACTGCCCTGTGCGGTAGCAAGGAGCAGGAAGCAGACCACCAACTAGACGCCATCCCTCCCCTCCCTGGCGGTAGGGCCAAGGCCATATATGGCCGTACACTGGGCAGCATCAGCAGCAGCCTGACCTCGGCTCCGGTCTCTTGACCGTCGGTCGGGCGGGCTGGCCTGCTGCGTCCGTCCTGCTCTGCCGTGCGCCGACGCCCCCCTGTCTGTCACTGGGTGTATGTGTGTGTGTTTGTGTCCGTGTGAGTGACCGGCTGGACTGCGCCACTGTCGGTGGCCAGTTGGCCCGGCCAGGCTGCCGTGTGCGGCAATAACCCGGATGTATGTTGTGGGTTCAACGAAAGACTTTGTTAGGCTTTAGCTGTACCGAGGGCGCGAGTATATGTAAACAACTGGGATCGTGGACGGCCGCACTTTGCCGTGTTTATGGCTTCAAATTCTGTGTTGAGCAAACTGTGTTGTACTCTACCTACACCGTAGCAAATTTTTGCTAGAAGTTGACCCTCTCTTCCTACCATTTCTTATTAACTTCAAATATGGATTGCAGTTAATTATTTTGTAATATATTTTGTTCTTCATTTTGCCCATATGAACGCCTAATGATATCAGAACCACCGCGCCGTCTACTAGCCATTCCCAGTCGTGAGTGCGGCGATCAGTCCTTCTGAATTGTCTCCCTCCATCCCCACCGTACCGACCTACCTACCGGTCAGCGGGACTGGACGGGGCTGAGACGGGCTGAGACCACTGAACTAAAGCTGATACCCGCTGCCTGACGCCATCCCGCCACTGAAGTCTGAACTTTATATAAACCTCCCGGCGGGGTCCGTCCGGCGGGCAGTGGCGACAGGAGCGGGCGCCGGCAGCCGGCAGCCTGCCAGGCCACGCGCCCAGTGGGGGAGACGCCAGACCACGCGCTCTCTCCGGCCGACTGCCAGCCGTTTGGGGGCTCGCCCTGCTGGCAGCGTGACAGAGACCTCGATATCAGCATCCTCACCCCCGCTTCCGCCCCAGTCTGCTGGCCAGCGGCTTGACCTGGCGGTAGCCGGCTGGGCCCGACCGGCCATTTAGGGGAGCCGGGGGCTGGGGCGCAGTACCAGAGTAAGGGGCGTTGGGAAATTCAATCGGGACGCGGCGCCCCAGACCGTCAATACAACAGCCGACCCTTGACTGCCCCCCCCTACCGTCTCGCTACTGACCCTGTCCCTCTGACCTTTGACGTCTCCTCCCCTCCAGAAGCGGTTGTTTTCTATCCCCTGGTATGTGGCTGGGCAGGTGGCTGGGAAGGGGAGGAGGGGGGAGGGGTCGACTGGCCGGGCACCACTGCTCTAGTTACCCTGGCCGCTGCCGGTGTTATCTGGACTGCCCGGAAGCAGTAGGTCTCAGCGGACGCGGGTTCAAGGCCGCTCGGCCGGATCAGCTTCGGTTCAACCGGGACCACCTGGCGACAACACCCATCAGTCTCGTCACCACTGGGGACAACACCCATCAGTCTCGTCACCACTGGGGACACTTGGCACAATTTACCATGGCACTTGAATTGTTAAGAATCGTTAAATTTGTTGATCAATCAGCCTTGATTTCATGCGGGTGTTGTTTTAATCACAATTCATGAATCAAAATATATTTTTATTTTTTTTTATAAATGAATTTTGATTGAGCGATTTCAATCGATTCAATCAGAACCACATCAATAACCACTCTGGGGACCTGAGCTTGATAATTGACATTAACCTCACGGAATGAGGTCAGGCTGTAAAATGTTCATCACAATCAAATTATATGTATGAATTAAAGGAAATAGTTCACCTCCAACATGGGTTTTGAACTGAAATAGCAGTTTTGTAGCCCGTGTTGAAAAAACCCTAACTGCAAGTTTTCTGGGCTGAAAGGGCTCTCCAGCTGAATATATTTGACTTTTTGTCGAAGTAATGTGGGCCATAATTAAGGAATGTCAAGAATGTGGGCCTCACACACCTGGGCAGAGGCTATACAGTAATCTTACACGACTATAATTCGAATCTGATGCGAGCACGTTTGGCGTTGCGGAGAGTACGCATATAGTGAGAAATTTAATAATTTACGTCCTTCTGTCCTAAATCGGTGCGATATGGCTTTTTGACATTGATGAAAAGAAGTGTATTTGAAAATATAATCGATTTGTGTTTGAAAAAAACAATCCAAGGTGAACTATTTCCTTTAATCCACAAAACATATGTAGCATGACCTTCGCAGATCGTTTGCGCATAGTGAACTTGTATGACCTCACTTTAATTTTTGCGGACAATATCACGTTAGCTTATACGGGATGTTTATTGAGAGCACTTTGGGTAATATTGGTCGCAATTGAAGGCTTTGTATGAAAAATCTGGTCCATATAGATACTCATATACCTCGATTTTGACCTTTGACCTGGCCATGACCTGACTTGTGACCTCAATTCGAAAAGTTCGAGTATGCTTTAGATGTCTATCATTGAGAGCTTTCGAATGCCGCCTTGCGTGTCTCGCTGCAATCATTGATTCAGAAGATAGCCAGGGAGCAATATTCGATCTCCCCCGCAGTCAATGGTGTTCAGTTGAGACCTGTCAATGGCGGCTGAAAGTACACGTGCACCTGGTTTTGTTCTTACTCAATTCATAGACGCTAATGTGTCCCTTCGTTCCAGCTGCACCTGCTCTACATGAACATTGACCAGTCTCTGCACGACTGCTCCGACATAGTATCCAGTGACTCGGCCAACACAGAGATGGTCCAGGACTACAAGAAACTCAGCAAAAAGGTACCATTCCCTCTCTCTCCCCCCCCTCACCCTCGTGGCGTGTCGTCTCCACACGCTCCGTTGGGCGATCGACTGCGGCGCATTTTGTAGGACTGTTCCCTCGTATACGTTCTTCCAGAATCTCTTACTTATTCAAACTCTTTCTACATTGTTTTTATTAATTCGATAATGAACCGATTTTCAAAGGTGTGCTGCATGAATCGAACAGTGATTGAATTATTGAATCGCTAAAGAAGTTTAAACGATAACCAATATGATGTGAACCACACATATACGTCTTCTTGAGCGTGAAGAGCTGGAATTTGTTTGTTCTCACAAATTCAGAGACTTCCAGACATTGTTAGTTGCCATGTTTGCGTGGGTCTGACCGTGGACGTCCTCCTGCCAGCAGACGACGTCCAGGAAGCTGTCGCCTGCCGTCCAGCTGAACAGCGGCGGCTTCATCGGCCAGTACCACACTATCACCTACTCCTCGGAGCTCGCCGAGCGCAGCCAGCCGGAGGAGTGCGACTGGAAGACCATCGCCTCCTCCAAGATGGACGGTGCGTGCTCTCACAGCCTCTCCCCACCCGGCGGACGGGAGGCAGGTCACCACGGGTCACCGGGCCACGGGGTCACCGGGTCACCGGGTCACGGGAGGGCAGCACCACCGAGAACACTTTGTCTGCCCTCAGCCGTCCTCCTGGGTCCGCAGCGACATACGACGGGCCCGTCCCATGCGACGGGAATACGAAAGCTCACACGATATATATCTTTGGGAGCCATCGTACGCTCTCTCCCTGTTCTGAAGTTCATGTTACTGTATGCGAGCAGCCTCTCATCGCACAAATGGATGGTGTTGATGTTTCTCTATTCATTTGGCACTCCGTCGGCGTTGTCTAGTGCAGCGGTCCTGACGGTGTGGTGTGTCTGTCTCCTCACAGAGCGGGGTATGGTGGCGCTGGTCACCGTCGGCGGTGTCCTGGCCGTGCTGGCCGTGCGCCAGCGGCTGAACGCGCCGTCCCCCGCCGGCTCGCCGCGTTCCAGTCGACCGCCCAGCATGGAGAAGCCCGATTCGTACGGTGTGCTGCCCGAGCTCGCCTGCCCCAAGTGCTCGATCGGCGTAGGAAACCTCAACGAGCAGCTCATCATCTGCGGTGGGTAGATCCGACATGGCCACTGCAGGCGGCGTTGTCCCCCCACTTCTGATCGAGTGCTCTACTCGGGTCCCAGGGCTGAACGATGCAAATGATGGCAGATGATAAAGAACGTCATGGAAACGACGGCACTATCTTTAACCGTAATAGGAAGGAGAGCAGCCTCATAGGTTGTTATTGTTTTGATAGTGTTAGTGAGATGTTTTTTTGATGGTGTTAGTGAGTGCGGGGTACTGCCGGTCGGGACCTCACCATGCTTCGTGAGTCGCGTCGTCGCCCGGTTTGTCGTCTATATCGTGTGACGGACTATCGGCAGGTGGCTACGACCGCGGCGAGTGCCTGAGGGAGGTCGAGATCTACGATCCGGTCACGAACCAGATCCGGGCGGCGCCTCCGATGCTGGCGGCTCGCGGCCGCTTCGACCTGACGGTGGTGGACGGCAGAGTGTACGCGGTCGGCGGCTGCGACGGCAACAACGAGCTGGCCTCAGTCGAGTGCTACCAGCAGCAGCAGGACAAGTGGACGCCGCGCGCCGCCCTGCACATGGCTCGCTCCAACCAGGGTGGGTAGATGGCGCGCCCCGTCACAGCGTCCTCTGCACAACTCGCTATGTTGCTCTTCCAGGTGCGGTCGCGGTCTCTCGGTCGGTGGGAGGCGGCCGGACCCGGCACACGCGCGCCACAGGTTGTCCTGGTTAGTTCCGCTGGTCGTCGGGAGGGCTGCGCGCGGGAGGGTTGCGCGCGGGTGGGCTGGGTGTCCATGCGAGGCATGCCTCACGCTTGTCTGTCGGGGTAGTGACTGGTGGTGCTGGCTAGTACTGGAGACTGCCAGCTGATCTGGCCGGTAGTGCGTGCGTGCGTGCGTGCGTGCGGTGCTTTGCTGCTGACGTGTCCAAGGTCACCATGCCCGTAGTGTTGTCAGCACTGATGTTCACGTGTCGCCGCCACTTGTCGGAACTAACGCGCGTCTTTCCATTCACTTTTTCAGGTGTGGATAGTGGAGTGGCACTGATGCCGTGCCGTGCCGCCTGATCCCGCCGTCTGTTCATTGACAGATTTTCAGATGGTCGGTCAGCTGACTAACGTAGCTCGCTGGTTGTCGTCGCCACTCGTTCAGGCCGGCCGCGCGGGGCGCGGTCGGGCGTAACGCTTTCACTCGCTCAGAGACAGAGGCACCCCATGGTGGTCTGATAACGTGGTCTGAGATGGCGGCGCAAACCAGCCAGCTAGATGTGTCATTTGTTTCTGTATCTGACCAAATCCAAAATTAATTCTCCCTTCGGGCCGAAGGTGAGTCAGAGACTTATTTGTTTAAGTTTTCGCTGTTGGCGGCAGGTGTGTTTGTGGTTGCCACCGATTTGTTGTTGTTGCTGTTTTTCTTCTGTTTGGTTGACTAACTTGTTATCGGCCGGCGCTGGGGCCACCGTTCGAGGCTCCATGGTGTAATGTTCGTGAGCTGCTTTCTTGATTCCAAAGGAATACTAGTCGACAATAAGTTTAAACATTAATGAACACGGACTGTAACAAAATGGAGGCTGGCACCCTAGCCTCAGCCCGGCTGGGAAGGGTAATTTCGTATTCACGATAGCGTTTTATGCGTGCTGCCTGTAGCATACCTTGTCGTTTAGTCTAGCGATTATGCAGGTACCTTGACGTGTTGCGTCATGGGATTTATGAATTGTTTCAGATTTGCCTCTTTATTTCGGCGCGGTAAGAATTTTCACTTTCTAGATACAGCCGTAATAATTGCAGGGTTGCTGTACAGTAACAATGCTAAGCTCGCTATTGTTGGCATTTCAATCAAAGCTAACAACTGAATAACACTGATAATTCACGATCTAAAAGTTTCATTAAGTGTCTGCAGTGCGCTATTCAAAGCTCGTTTTTCTTAATTTTGATCAATAACGACGAGTTATTACTCTCACATAATGAATACTTACATCAATTGCTGTTGCATATGCATCCGTAATGCTTGCAGATGAATGAGTATGTCGTAAATTATTGAAAGGACTTATGTGATTTCATTTCTGTGGGCCGTCTTATTGTTATGAACCTATGGTTGTTTTGGATTCACGCTGCGTCAACACACGTTGTTGTTTAATAATTTCGTTAGATGACATTGTATGACATTCAGTTTGTTACTACCGATAATTGATGGTCAAAACTGGCATCCAGCTACTCCCCGAACAAAATCAGATTTGTCCCTCTCCAGTTGCATCTGCACTATAAAAAGCAGCGAACACTCATGTCCACACAGATCGTTGCTGAGTGTCGAGTTTTGGCCATCAGTTTTCGTGTCTCGTCTTCTTTTCGCAGCGCGGCCGCAGTTACGCCGGTTCCGGAGGCAGCGATGCCTGGCTATAGTTGGCGCGTCTGGGCTCCGCCGCAAAGACAGGCGACCCTCCATCGCTGACTGTTACACGTGTCTGCCCTCAGGCGTGTGCGCCATCAACGGCAAGATCTGCTGCGTCGGCGGCTGGAACGGCAAGTTTGGCAGCAGGAAGTGCGAGATGTATGATCCCGCCAGCAACAAATGGACCCCGATGGCCTCCCTCAACGTCGGTGAGTTCTCCTTGCGACCTTCGCTAAGCCTGTTTGTTTTCATCATCCGTCATAATTCTAGTCAAAGTTAAATGGAGAACGTTTAGAGAAAGGTCACTATCGGATGACCCTGCCCCTCCACAGGCCGGTACTGAACCCCCCTCCCCAGGCCGGTACTGACCCCTCCTCCCCAGGCCGGTACCAGGCGGCGGTGACGGTGATGAACGGTCTGGTGTACGCCGTCGGAGGCTGCGACTCGTGGAACTGTCTCAGCTCGGTGGAGGTGTACGACCCGGCGCGTGACGTCTGGTCGTTTGTCGCGCCGATGGCCACCCCGCGCCGCGGCAGTGGCGTCTCCAGAGTCAACGGTCAGTCTGAGGCGAGGTCGGGCGACGCGGCAGTCAGTGGGGGGGGGGGGCAGCTAGTCCAGTGGGAGGGGGAGGCCACGCAGTCAGTGGGAGGGGGGCGGCTCAGTAGTCAAGTGCAGTAGGTTAACAGTCACTGGGAGGGGAGGCCGGACGGTAGGTACTTGTCCAGTGGGAGGGGGTGGGGGCACAGCAGTCAGTGGGAGGGGGCGTCACAGTAGTCAGTGGCAGTAGGTACAGTCACTGGGAGGGGAGGCCGGACGTAGGTAACTGTCTAAGTGGGAGGGGGTGGGCACAGCAATGTCAGTGGGAGGGGGCGTCACAGTAGTCGTGCAAGTGAGGTAGCAGTCCTGGGGGAGGCCGGACTGGTAGGTACTGTCAGTGGGAGGGGGTGGTGTGGGGGCACAGCAGTCGTGGGAGGGGCGTCACAGTAAAGTCCAGTGCAGTAGGTACAGTCACTGGGAGGGGAGGCCGGACGGGTAGGTACTGTCAGTGGAGGGGAGGCCGGACGGTAGGTCAGTCAGTGGGGGGGTGGGGCAACAGGCAGTCAGTGGGGGGGGCGTCACAGTAGTCAGTGCAGTAGGTACAGTCACTGGGAGGGGAGGCCGGACGTTAGGTACAGTCAGTGGGAGGGGGTGGGGCACAGCAGTCAGTGGGAGGGGGCGTCACAGTAGTCTGTGCAGTAGTAAGTCACTGGGAAGGGAGGCCGGACGTTAGGTACAGTCAGTGGAGGAGGGAGGCACAGCAAGTCAGTGGGAGGGGGCGTCACAGTAGTCAGTGCAGTAGGTACAGTCACTGGGAGGGGAGGCCGGACGTTAGGTACTGTCAGTGGGAGGAGGGAGGCACAGCAGTCAGTGGGAGGGGGCGTCACAGTAAGTCAGTGCGTCGTACAGTCACTGGGAGGGGAGGCCGGACGGGTAGGTACTGTAGTGGGAGGGGGCGGGGCACAGCAGTCATGGGGAGGGCGTCCACAGTATGTCAGTGCAGTAGGTTACAGTCACTGGGAGGGGGCGTCACAGTAGTCAGTGCAGTAGGTACAGTCAGTGGGAGGGGAGGCCGGACGGTAGGTACAGTCAGTCCAATGGGGAGGCGGACTCGGAGCAGTGCGCGTTATCGCGGCAGACCAATTGTTCTCGTCTGACCAGCACTTAACACTCACTTGAGACTGATTTGTTATCTAGAGACTTCCCCACCGCGGGCGTTGTTATTGGTTCAGTCGGGTTGAGCGGTGCTATATAACAGCGTATCACAAACCCACTCACACCGTTGACACTGGCTTTCTTTTGTGGTGCACCACTCCCATGTCAAGCACAGAACAAGACAGTCCAAACGGTACAAATTTAGGTGTTGTGTTCAATAAGCGCTTCACATGGGACTCACACGAGTCCTCTCTGGTAAAAAATGTAATAGTTTTCTCATTGGACTATCGCACGTTCGGCACAGCATCCCCGCGAGCTGCACTGATTTTAAATGCCTTGGTGGTTTAACATGTTTGGTACTGTTTAGCGGTATTTGGCAAGGAACCACAGGCTCGCTTTCCAGCTTCATGTCAATTCTGACCTCCGCTCCCGCTCTACGCGACAGAACTCTGACCTGGCCTTTCCACGCGTGAGGACCGAGGCTGGCAGGCGCCGCTTTCTATACCATGTTGTGAACAATGTCAATGAGCTGCCTTAGTGATGCGTCACTCAGCCATGCCCGCATTCAAGACAAAATCCAGAACATGCCTCGAAGCGTGCTGTAATGTGTGTAGTATGAGCGAGTATTTTGATGTTTTTTTCCCATTAGGATTGGTGTATCTTTCGTTTTCTTCATGCTTGTATGTTGCCCCGGAATAGCCCGCTTCGGCGTGGATGTGGTCCAACGTCAAATACAAATACACAGCACGTGTGCCACTCACGACGTGCTATGATCGGTACGAGACCAGATAAATCCACCGAGCCGGCCGTCAGCCGTCAGCCAACGACCTGAGGCGAGAACAAGATCCAGCGGCTCGGAATTCAAACATATCGATTATCGCCTGCACCGAGTAACCTTACGTAATCTCTTTTCTCCAACCATCCAACGTATATCTCATGATTTCCAAATAAAGAGCATCCCTGGTCTGGCCCACAGGTAAACTGATCGTGGTGGGCGGCCTGGACGGCGTCAAGTCGCTCAACACCACCGAACTGTACGACCCGGTCGAGGACACGTGGACGCCCGGACCCAAGATGCTGACGCGCCGCGCCAACGTCAACGTGGCAGTGGCGGACGGCAAGCTGTTCGCCGTCGGAGGGTTCTCTGGTGAGTCGGATGGTTCTCTGGTGAGTGGGATGGTTCTCCGGTGAGTCGAATGGTTATACGGTGAGTTCGATGGTTCTCTGGTAAGTTGGATGGTTCTACGGTAAGTCGAATGTTTATCTGTTGAGTCGCATGGTTCTCTAATAAGTTGGATGGTTCTCCGATGAGTCGAATGGTTCTACGGCGAGTCGGATGGTTCTCTAATGAGTCGGATGATTCTCAGGTGAGTTGGATGGTTCCCTGGTGAGTTGGAGAGGGGCTGACGATGCGCTTGAACAGTGACGGAGAAGAGTCTGGTTTATTCGGCTTATATTCCTTTGTCTTGAGTTTTTTTTCGTGATCTGTTTTCCTTTTACGAATCTCTTGACTCCCGAAAATAGAACGGAAATTGGGTAGGCTGGTCTGTCTTGTGGGCAAAACAGGAGTTTCAGTTATGCGGGTGGCCCAGGCGTTTATGCCATAGTCACCATCTGCAGTCGGGTGGATTCTCTGACTGGGATCCCCTCTCTCTCTCTCTCTCTCCTCCGGTGGCGCAGGCAAGCAGTTCCTGAGCACGATGGAGTACCTGGACCCTCGCACCATGAGCTGGAGTACGCTGCTGGCGCGGCGGAACCGCGGCATCTCCAGCGGCAGCGCCACCTCGGAGGAGGATTGTCCCGAGGCGGTGACCGCCGCCGCCGGCAGCGGCTCGTCGCCGGAGGGCACGCCACCGCCGCCGGCCGTGATCGCCGCCGGCAACGGCTCGTCGCCGGAGGGCACGCCACCGCCGCCGGCCGTGATCGCCGCCGGCAGCTCCGACAGCTGTGGCACCCCGCCCTTCGAGCGAGAGCCGGCAGAGATGAGCGACACCAGCGCCGCCGCCGCCCCTGCGGCCGCCGCCGGCACTTGCGCGTAGTAGCCCCATCGACAGATGGCGGCACCGCAAGGTGGAGCGGGTCATTCCATCTGAGTTATGAAGGCTTGTGACGAAGTGACAATGCGTTAGAGCTGGGTGCTGTCTCTTCTTCAAATGGCCACCCTTGATGTGTTGTGTGGGTTTTACCATGAACTTACCAGTACCTATATGCTAGGAAGGTTTGTCCGGGCCGGCCATCTCCGCACCAGCGGAGACGGTAGGAGACAAGGCCCTGCACCAGCGAAGACGGCAGGAGACGAGCTGTCGCCGTCAGAACACGACACATGTCTCCCTATAAAGTGAACACGCGCCCCGTTTTAATGGCGTCTATTTACAACAAAATGTGCGCGTGAGTGTGCACGTGAGTGGATTGGGCGGGCACTGCTGTTGCCCGGTGAGCCCTGTTAAGCGTCCTGTTCGCAGGTATGTGTGTGCGGTCCGTGTGCTCTGCATTGTCGTATGCTCGGCTCCGACCCGTGCACTGGGGCCAATGTTTGTGCAAGTATTGTTATTTTCACACCGTAGCAAAGCACGCTCTTGCACCGAAAGCTTTCGGAGAGTGAGTACAGGACGTACTTGTAGACGACACAGTCGGCGAGCGAGCCGCTGGCGGGTCACTGGTGGGTGGCAGAGCCTGCCTGACCCCTGCCAGCGCCGCCGGGCCGCATCTGCGCGACTGTGGGAAGCTCCGATATATTGGAGAGGTGGCTCGGTGGACTCTGTGAAGGAGAGACGCGCTCTATGAAACGGTGACAGCGGCTGGAGAGACACTCCCTGGATAGTGCTGAGGGCGGCCGCCGTGTCAATGCAACGCGCGGCCCCGAGACGCCGCGGTGCTAATACAGGCGAATAAGAGAATGTGTCGCGTGTATACCGTCTCTGAGTACGACCCTGATCCAGGACGCCACCGATGGAGAACCGTGTGAATTTTGGTATTGACTTCAGTGGTTATGACTTGCTGCGCTTCTTCGCTACAGTTTTTTCTCCAATTAATATTTTTAAATCAACCGTAGGACGACCAATAATATATAATTAACCCGCAACAAGTTTTGGCTTACAGGAATTATTCGGGTCGAGCAGACCACACGGTATTATTTCCTACAGTGAACAGTCGAGCAAAGTGAGACTGTTAACCGTGCAAATTTAAATGAGGACAAATTGCTTGCTTAACCCGCCATTGGCTGGGGGGCGACCTCCCCTCCCCCTCCACTGAGGGATTTTTGCAATAGCTCAAAAACGAACAGCGTCATCAACGCAAAACTTATGGTGTCTTCCCCTTCATCTATTTTAAGTCTTCTGTGTTAAAATGAAGCGATTTTGTCGAGAAAAAAAGGTTATATCAAATTTAGTGACGTCATCAAACACATAGTTTGACGCCAAAATTAACTAAACTTTAACAGGCCGTACAAAGGCCACTTATAATATATAATGGCAATAAGAAAACATAAAAAATAGCAAATGATAAGGGCTGGAAAACGGCTGTCTCGGATTATGTATTTTTTTTTGCTCCCAAATATAAAACAACTTTTTTTAATGCCCTTGAAATCAAGTTGAAATATTTCAAAAAATTATGCATTTGTATATAAACCATGCATGCTCGATACCCAAACCAAATTTCAAATAAATATATTTAGTATTGAGTAACTTATGGCTCCTTAAGTATGTTTGAGTAACTCATGACGCCATTTTGTGAAAGTACCTTTTTTGTTTTTGTATTGGTCATTTAAAGATATGGAATGCTTCTACGTTGTATTGCTGAGACAAAACTGATTTAGAAACATGCCGTTTATTTACATTTATCCTTTTCAAATTTTAACCAAAAGTGACCTGACCTTGACCTTTTATGGTGTCAGGTTGTGCAAATGGCTGCTATTATTGAATTATACGTGCCAAATAACTCATGCACATGTGTCGCGTGACCTGTTGCCCATGGCAACCTGATCTTGACCTTGACCTTTGCTTACAATTTCACTTTTTCTTATGCGTGAGATTCATATACCTTTGAAAGCATCTTGTGCGATAAAAGCATTGATTTAAAAGCAGAAACAATATAAACCAATGCCTCATTTTATGTAATATATTGATGCAAATGAAAAATCCGAAGAGATAAAATTGCCGACAGTTTCGGGCTTAGCCCATTCTCGGATGGGCTACGCCCGAAGCTGTTGCTGAACCGATTGTGTTCGAATTTGGTGAGTGGTTAATGACCTCTCAATCACCGTCTTTTCATAAGTCAAGGGTATGGTGCCTCTGCACGTGCACACGTGCAAATCCCTATTTTATATCTTAGAAACGGCTGAACCGATTGTGTTTGCATTCGGTGAGTGGCTAGGGACCTCTCAGCCGCCGCCTTTCCGCAAGTCAGGGGTTGGGTGGCTCTGCACGTGCGCACGTGCACACCCCTATTATATATCTCAGGAACGGCTTAGCCGATTGTGTTCAAATTTGGTGTGTGGTTAGGGACCTCTCAGTCGCCACATTTCCACAAGTCAGGGATGGGTGTCAACACGCGTGCACGTGCGCGACTTTGTTGCATCTCAGAAACTACTTGCCCGATTTAGTTTAAATTCACTATAAATTGTATTCGCGCTCGCTCGTTCATCGCCAACTGCGGCGCTTTACTGGTGTTATTGACATGTCTCGTCTCACGTGGTGGGTCAGCATGGCACGTGACACCTGCCGCGTCAGGGGTGTCGGAAAACGTTATCCTGCTATAGCTGAGAAACGGCTGGACCGATTAAGCTGAAATGTGGTGTGTGTGGTTTGAGACCATACCACTGGCAATGCTGCGTATGCATTGCCGACTGCATTGCTGTCTGCAATGCATGCGCAGCATTGCCAATGCAATGCGACAATGCTGTTTTCGTTGCAATACAAAAAACAAACATCATAGTGAGGGATCTTGCGACCCCACCATTGACCGGAGGGGGTGAAGCAAATACTGCCCACAGAAATGATTTTTTTTCATTTCTGAGATTAAAATGGTCAAGACAAATGTTTTTTATTTGCATTTATATTTTTTTCTTTCTTATCGCTATTCTGGACAGGGGCGGTTCGCCACGGATTCTTTCCACATGGGGGAGACGCCTGTCACAATCACAGTCAAAAGCAAAAGTGGTTGACCGGGGGGTAGAGCGAGCCGTGCCAACCATCCACTGCTGTACGTCCGGCCGTTTTGGGGAGAAAAATTCGTTTTCAGAACCTTGGGGGCGGGGTAATCATTGGCATATTCATGGCCCCTTACCCCCTAGATACGCCCCTGGAGAAGAACTTATTTTTGCGAGTGTTTGTTCGTGGACATTTATTATCTCTTATCTTCTTCTCCATCGCCCAGCAAGCTAATAGCTACCCTTTCATGATTTATTTCCATTGTCGTACTTACCATGGGTTGGAGAGGTTTCTCAACAATAGTAAGTGTTAAA